>PVJX010021499.1:0-31703 GCA_004027295.1 Dolichotis patagonum | reverse complement strand
AGTCTACACTCCCACCAACAGTGCAGAAGAGTTCCTTTTTCCCCACAGCCTCTCCAACACTTGTTGTTGGTAGTGTTTTCTATCTTGGCCATTCTTTCTGGAGTGAGATGGAATCTCAGTGTGGTTTTAATTTGCATTTCTCTCATGACTAATGATGATGAACATTTTTTCATGTATTTGCCATTCATATTTCTTCATCTGAGAACTGTGTATTCATTTCAGATGCCCATTTTTGGATTGGGTCTTTGAATTTCGAGGGTCTGATTTTTTTTAATTCTTTATATGCAATTTTCAATTTTAATTTATTAAATTTTCCAAGGCAAGCTGGGGATTTAGCTCAGTGGCATAAGTGCCTGCCTGGCAAATGCTAGGTTATGAGTTTGATCCCCAGTACCTAAATAAGGAAAATAGATTTTCCAAGGCTCTGCTGGCTTGTCTTATTTAAATAAATATTTATTTCATTCATTCATTTTCTGGGATTTAACGCAGGGCCTTGTGAATACTGAGCATGCCTTCTACCACTGAGCTGCACCCCCAGCTCCAATGTTTTGATTAGTTTCAATTTAGCCTTAGATCTTCACTTTCTGTAATGAGAGATCAAACCTATTAATTCAGTTATTTTAAATTTTTTCCTTGAGAATAATTTGGAGTCAAAAATTTCAAGTAAAAACAGGCAATGATTAAAACAGCACCTCTAAATTTTTGATTAGGTACTAACATATGTTGGTGGTTGGGCCACTGACCAGAAGTTACAGAAAAGCTTACTTTGCAGGTTCCCCATATTCTGTCACCCAGTTACAAAACTCCCTAGGGGCTTCTGGAAAAAACTCCCTGACCCCTGAAGTAAGGATAATCAGGCTCAGGTCTCCCCATGGAGCAGAATTTGTCTTCTTGTGGGCAGAAGGGTACCAGCCTAGACAGGGCTCCATTTCCAGGTTGGCAGCCGCAGGATCTGCCCACATGTCCTCTTCATGAGGACCACTGATGGGTTTCATGATGTTCAGGGCTCTGATTTATGGCACAAATTGTCATCTCTGGCAATGGATGTGATTTTGGAAAGAATGAAGCAAAATGGTAAGACCAGTCCCTCCATTAGTTTCAGTTTCACTAGCAGAGGAAAAACCGTCATCGGCAAGTAGGTAGCCTCTATTTGCAAGATCACAATGACTAAAAAGTTTTTATTTTTTACATTATGAAGTTACTATAGGCTTTGGCCCTTGATTTTTGTCTTCCCTAAGGAACACCTGTGTATGCAGTAAAACTTAGTCCTTTGCTAGAGGCATACTCTCCAGTTGGGACAGGGGTGGACCCTATTATTGGGCATTCTAGTGACAGTGTAGTCACCTAGAGCATTCACCTTGGTGGTTAGTGCTGCACACTGCAGCAGTTGTTCCAGAATCCACTTAGCGTTTTCTCCAAACTTGGGTGAACCAGCCCCCTCAACACTTAAGACTCCTAGTAAAATTTTAGTTTTCTTTCTCACCTTCAGGGAGCCTAACTCACTGTCATTCCTAGAATAGGTTCAGCAATTGCTCTTTTAAGCATCATCACCCCCACCCCCACTCCGAGCGTGATTTGATTCTATTCAGAAAACCACTGGGTAAGTATTGTAAAGGCCTTTCTGCAGGTCCACCAGCTACTTTTACCTCTGTTGCCTCTGCTAGGAACACTCTTAGGCTTCCACTTCCAGCCTAGGTTTCTTGGGGAGCTATCACAGCATCCTAGCACCATTCACTGGTCCCCAGCACACACATCACACCCAAACCCGGTTACTTTGTGAGTTCACCTCTGCCCTGAGGAGAACTCGGGCGAGTATACACTGTAGCTATATACCTACCAGATTTCACTACCTTCAGTTGATCCTCAGTGCATGTGTACAACAATGAACCTGGTCATCGATATTTTTAAAAATAACAAAAGCAGTTGGAAAGAAGCGGCCTGAGCCATAGGGTTTCAGAGACAGCTAACCCACGCAAATGCGCAGCCCAGGACTCCAGTCAGGCATCAGAGCAGATGGATGCCATCATCGCAGTGTTGAGCCAGCTCAGCTGCAGACCTTCGAACCTTGGGAACTTGCCATCCGGTTTTGTTCCGCCCCCCCTCCACGTGGCACCTCCTTTGGCTGTTATTGGCTGCTCTATTCGGATCTGTGTCCTGTTTATTGGAACTTTTTGAGGAAGCGAATGAGAAGTTAGTTGCGATATCTTGAAACTCATTGGTTTTGTTGACTGTCAGTCACACAGAGCCAGCTGTCTTCAGTTTTCATTGGCTGCTGTGGTAGTGAGGCGGGGTTTGGCGGTATTCTTGACATGGCAGACACTGGCAGCTGGCGGGTGAGTGTGGTTGGCACTGAAGTCTTACGGGCATCCGGGCGGACTAAGATTAACCGGTTCCTCCCCGGGGGTGGAGGTGGGATGGAACGGGGACGTGGAGCGCGGCGTCGGGCCCGCTCAGACATCGCCTTTCGCCCCAGCCGCCACGGCCCTGCGAGACCTACAGCGCTGAGTGGAACCTCTGCCGCAGCGCCGGGCACTTCCTGCACCACTACTACGTCCACGGCGAGCGGCCAGCTTGCGAGCAGTGGCTGCGCGACCTGGCCAGCTGCCGCGACTGGGAAGAGCGTCGGAGCGCCAAGGCCCAGGTGCGCCGAGAGGTTAAGGAAATGCAGGTGCACAGGGATCTTCCCCTTTTTGATTCCCCTCTTTTGAGAAATACTGTAAATTAGTATGTCCATGGGACTGTGAGACGGCATTAAAGACAAACAGGGAAAGATCAGGAAAAGAGATGTAGGGTGTTCTGTAGAGAGACGGAGAGCCGACCTTCCAATGTTGGTATCTTCATTTCAGGTGGTCTTTAGAGAATATGATATTGCTGGTCCTTCATGCAGCCCTCGTAATACGACTGATGAAAAGGCAGAAGGCCTAAGTTCCCGCAGCAGAGGAAGTGTGCGCTGTAGAGGGTAGGGAATGAGGGTGGAGACGTACCAGTGATCTGAAGAGTCTTGATGAAGAGTAGAGTCTAACGTTTAGCCTAAAAGTGTTTTGGGAAGCGTAATTTGATTTATATTTTTAAAAAGTAACTTTGGTTACCAGAGTGTAGAGGGGCAGAGAGACAAATAAGAGGGTGGTCCCTTAATTCAGCAGTATTTATCCTGCTCTTGGCGATACAAGAGTGATGAGAATGGAGCCCCTGCTCTCCTGGAACTGTAATAAAGAGCACTCTACTGTAGAATAATATAGTGCCTTGGAGCTGCTGTGCATAAAGAGAAGAGGAGATGAAGAGAGAGAAAATGTCAGGGAACAGTGCTCCTGGGGAGTGCTAGGAAACAAGAGAGGGGAGCCAACAGGACCATCCTGGGGCATCAGCATTGTTAAATGTGTGTGAATATTCTGTTTTGTTTTATTTAAGACAGGGTCTTACTACAAAATTCAGGCTAGCTTTGAACTCACTACAGTATGTAATCCACACTGGTCTCAAACTCAGAGTAATCCTCCTGCTTCAGCCTCCAAACTACTGGAATTACAGGCATGTGCCACTGTGCCTAGCTATTACGTGAGTATTCTGGAACAAACCAATGTGAAAAAAAGCTGCCATATAAAAGAAAATAATGCTAAATCTATAATCAGTAAAAGGCAAAAATAAAAGACAGGGCTAGAAATATGGCTCAGTGGCACAGCATATGCTTTTCATGAGCCAGACCCCAGGTTCAGTCCCCACCACAAAAAAAAAAAAAAAAACTGGATAAGGTAGATAAGGCAGTGCATACATGTGATCTCAGCACTTTGCTGAAGGATTGCAGCCTAAACAATAAGTGACTTAGCTTAGCAAGATACTGTCTCAAAATAAAGGGCTGAGGTTGTAGCTCAGTATGAATAGTCGCCAGTACCACAAATATATATACATACACACACACACACACACACACTATGGGAGAAAGCTTGCGGGTGTATGACAAGAGATTGGTAGCCTTAATATCTGTGTTTATGCTAATATCTGTGTTGGCTCTTATATATCAATATAAAAACTAGAGATGATTTCAAATAGAAAAATGAGCAAAGAAGGAAAGAAAAAGGAAAAATCAGCAAAAGGTACAAAGAAGCAATTCATTAAAAAAGAAAACCAAATGGCTAGATGTCCAAGTTAAAAAGACTGTCAGAGTGGCTTTGGCCAAGTGGAAACTTGGCAGTGCTGATAGGGGTTTGTAGAATGCAAGGCACTTATGCAATGTTGGTGAGATTGTCCAGTGTTCTGATTACCTCTATATACAATGCATGCTTTTGACCCCAAAGTTTTACTTCTGGACGTTTATCTTACCTAAATGATTAGATAACAGTGCACAGATAAAACTTGAAAATGTTCATTGTGTCACTGTTTTTTTTTTTTTTTTTTGGATACCGGGGGATCGAACTCACGACCTTGTGCTTGCAAGGCAGCCACTGAGCTAAATCCCCAGCCCCATTGTGTCACTGTTTATCACAGTAAAAAAAGTGAAAGTGATCTAAATTTCACTAAGCCTCCTAGCTGCTGAGATTGTAGATGTGCACTACAACATCTGGCTCAATTGGCTTGCGTTTATTTTTCTTTTTTTGAGACAAGGTCTCACTAGTTCAGGCTGATTCACTGTGTACCGACTGGCCTAGAACTTGTCAAAGTCCTCCTTCCTCTGCCTCCCAAGTGCTGGGATTACAGACTTATTCCTTTTTAAATGAAAACATTTAACCGGGCATGGTGGCACATGCCTGTAGTCCCAGCACTCAGGAGGCTGAGGCAAGAGGATTACTGAGAGTTCAAGATCAGCGTGGGCTACAAAATGAGCTAAGGCCAGCCTGAACTGCATAGGGAAACCCTGTCTCAAAAAGACAATTAAGTAAATAAATAAACAAACAAACATTTAAGGGGCTGGGGATGTAACTCACTGATAGAATGCTTACATAGTATTCAGAGGGGCCTAGTTTCCAATCCCTAGTACCACAAAAAGAAGTTTATCTTTTATTTTTATTAGTAGATGTTTAAGGTACACAGTTGCATTCATTGTGGGGAGTTAGGACATGTACACAACACAACCTAATTCTATTTTTGGCCCCTTTCTCTTCTCTCCCAAATTTTTATTTGAGTGAAGTGTAGTGGCATATGCTCCCAACCCTAGCACTCAGGAGGCTGAAGCATGTGGATCACCACAAATTCACAAGGCCAGCCTGAACTAAGTGTCAACCCTGTCTCAAAAAACAAAAAAGAGCTTAGACAAAGATAAGTAGACAGGACTAGGGTATAGCTCAGTGATAGGGCATTTGCCTAGTATGCTCAAGGACCTCAGTTTAAATTCCAGTACTGCCCCTGTCCCCCCAGAAAGATAAGTGGACAATTGATAGGCATGGCAGTGCATCCCTATAATCCCAGCAGTCTGGGAGGCTAAAGGAGGTTCAGAAGCCAACCCGGACAACTTTGCAAGACTTTCTAAACATAAAATAAAACAAAAAACACTGAGGATGTAGCTCACAGTGAAAGTTCTAGTTTCTCTCCCCAGTGCTGGGAAGGAAAAAAAAAAAGACAAGTAAATTAAGTGCCCAGCATGATGGCACACATATATAATCCCAGCAGTCAGGAAGCTGAGTCAGGTGGATCACTGTGCATTCAAGGCCAGCCTGGGCTACATAGTGAGTTCAAGATTAGCTTGAACTACTCAGTGAGATACTGTCTCAAAAAAAAAAAAAAAAAAAAAAAAAAAAAAAATACCAGAACAAGTGTATGTATAAAAAGGCCCACATAGCCACTCACACCTATGAAGGGCCCATAGCCAACCAAGGTCACCTTATTATACACTGTGTTGTGTCTATCATGGAGTCAGTGGCTGGGAGAAGCTGGTAGATTGAGGAGCACCTTGCACACAGCCCCACTTGGGGTAACCTAGCCTCTTATTTCTCCCCATACTGCTCATTCTTTCTGTTGTCACCGTTACTCAGCACCCTCAGCCTTATACTTGGCAGATGAACCTGCTCCAGACTTACCAGGCCAGTTAAAGCCATCAGGTTCTAAGGAGAAGATGTTTGAAAATTCCTGAAATTATCCTGATCTACACAGTAGTGTTTCACACTACTTTGTGAGAAAAAATGACCAAGTTCTGTGTGCTAATACAGAACAATCCTCAAAGTATATTAAACAGAAGCAGCTGAGCTGTGGAGCAGAGTGTACCAAACACTCCTGTTGAGCCATCTGTGTTTTGGAAGATGCTGAGAAATAGGGTAGTACAGGGAGTTTTGGGATCCTGGGATCAAGCTGTGAGACAGAAAATAACAAAAGTTTCATTTGCACAGCAATCCCTGTGTGAGAGCGAGCGGGCACGTGTGCAAGCTGCCCAGAAGCACACCCTGGTGTGGGCCTTGAGGCAGAGGCCCCCTGCAGACTGGCACCTTCCTCTAGCACAAGAGAAGGACAAGTGACAAGCACCCCTGCCCTTCGCCTGTGTGGCTTCCTCGAGTCTGCTTCAAGTGGGGCTATGACCATCCCAGTCTAGTGGGTCCCTGTGAGCTCCTACCTGGCCTGAAACACAGAGAGGCACATCTCCAGCTCTACTGGCCACCCCTTACCTGCAACAGGGCACCACAACAAGTCTCTGGGAGACAACTGAGCCCACTCCACAGCTTTTAGGAAACCAGGTACTGAGAGAAGCCAGGAGAAGAAAACTCAGACTTCTCACCCCCAACAAGAGGACCTCCAACAAGTGGCAGTCCTGAGGGATAGCAGTCTCAGATAAATTGAGTTACTAGCTCTGACCTACATGAAAACATGACTGAATGATACGGCAAAAGATCTCTGTTGCTGTGAACACCTCTTCCTGTCCTTGGGAGAAAGGCTACCACATCCCAGGCTTGGCAACTACCATATATTGTCAGCCCCAGCATCCAAATAGGAAGTTTACTCTCTGATCAGTTCCACTGCAGAGGAAGGTGGAACTTGCCAAACTGACAGGCCTCACTGCCCCTCTACACGAGCACATTTCACCAAAGGTTCCTTGAGAGTAGGTTTTTTTGTTTTTGTTTTTTTCTTTGGTTTTTTGAGACTGTCTAGCTGGGTGGTCCAGGCCACCCTTGAATTCACTGTATAGACACATTGGCTTCAAACATCTGCCTCAGTCTCCCAAATTCTGGAACCTCAGACATATGCCACCTTGCCTGCTAAGACTAATTTTTAAGAAACACACAACCTAGCTGGGCATGGTGGCACATGCCTATAATCACAGTATTGTGGGAGGCTGAGGCAGGAGGGTTACAAATTCAATCCCAGCCTGGGCAAATTAGCAATTTATTGAGACCCTATCTCAAAAGTAAAAAAAACTGTGCCAGGGATTTAGCTCAGTAGCATAAGCGCCTGCCTGGCAAACACAAGATCATAAGTTTGATCCCCAGTACCAAGATAAAATAAGTAAATTTTAAAAGGCCTGGGGATATAGCTCAGTGCAAATTCGTCCCCCAATACTGCAGAAGCTTTACAAGCGTTCATGGAGTCTTGGCTTAATTCCAAGCCCACAAAGAAATGGAAGGAGGAAGGAAAAAAAGGAGAGGAATGAAAAAAAGAATTAAGATGAGTTATGTACATGTTCACGGTGTTACATGATGAATCTAATCACTATGTACTGCAAATATGTACTAATAAAAACTTTAAAAATCCAAGGGCTAGGGGTGTGACTCAGTGGTGGAGAGCTTGCCGAGTATGTGTAAGCCCCATCTTCAGCAAAGAAAATAAAAAAGCAAAAGAAAACCAAGCCTGAAGCACATGGGATTTAGGTGTCCTTCCCTCAAAATTTCCCATTAATGTATCAAAAACCATTTCGCATGTTTGATTCCAAATAAAAATTGAAAAATCCACATTTATTAGACTTTATATCTAACAATGTCATGTTTAGACAGTATTAGATTTTTGCATGTATTCCCTTTAGGAGTTTTTAAAATATATGTATATGAACCACCAAGAACACTAATTGTTTTTTGTTTGGTTGGTTGGTTTTTGGTGCTGGGAATTGAACTGAACTCAGGACCTTGCACTTGCCAGGTAGGTGCTGTGCTGCTGAGCTATATCCTCAACCAAGCACACTAGTTCTTGTAGAGGTCTCTATTAATAGTTACAAGATGGTTAACATGTGGCTGCATAGCAGACATCAAGTGTGATATTGAAGGCCAATCTTACCTGCCCTGCCCCCTTTCTGTCCACAAGCATTGAATTTGAGTATCTTTCAGTTTGTTCTTTGAGGCAAAATAACTGATACTAGTCAGGTCTGATGGCTCACATATGTAATCCTAGCACTCTGGAGGTTGAGGCAGTAAGATCACTGAGTTAAAGGTCAGCTTGGGCTATGTAGTAAATTCAAAGCTATCCTGAACATGACCCTGTCTCACACACACAAAAAAAGGTCACTTCAAAATAAGATTTCCTCTCTTGCATTTCTATGCATACTGGGGGCTTATATGTTCATGGGATCCCAAGAGCAGGGGAGAGTATAAAGAAATGAGAATAGAGAAGTCTGCTAAAGATCTACAAAAATTTTTCTTACTCGTAAAATATAAGAAAGACATATCTGAATTTCGCAGTCTGGACACGATGCTTAGAATACAGCAGCTACATTGAAATCCTTGGGGTGGGGGAGGGACATGCAAGTAAAGCCTGAGGGAGCCAGCCCCAAACCAGTCAACTAGAGGCTCCTTCCCCTGCAGTCATGCCCTCTGTTACCTGCTGGCAGAGCTGTATGAAAGCTGCACACAGCCAAGAAGTGCTTCTTGCTCTTTTCTGAGAATTCAGGTCTTTCCTCTACCATTGTTACATTTTGCCTACCTTTGCTACAGAACTAGTTCCACGTCAATAAATGATCTCTCTGGAAGGAGTATTCCTATATCCCTACGTTCACTCCTAGAACCTCACACATAGCTAGGCTCTACTACTGAGCTACATTGGTAGCCAATGTCAGTCTTAAACTGACAGTTTGCTTTCAAAGTCTCTGTTGTAATTTAGGGGAACAGTAAACATTAAACAGCAATAAACACAAATGATACTGGAGATGTAGCCCAGTGGTGGAATACTTGCCTAGCATATGCAAAGCCTAGTGTTCAGTCCTCAGCATTGAAAGGAAAGGACGTCTTCTCAGGCTGCCATAACAAAATATCACAAATTGGGTGGCTTAAACACCAGAAACTTCCACGTGACTTATTTGCTAGAACTTCTAAGGCCTCTTCCTGGTCTGGGGACAGTTGCCTTCTCCCTATGTGTTTATAATAGCTGTTCTCAGTCTAACAATCTCTTAAGGCACTCATCATATTGGCATAGGTTCCACCCTAATGACCTTATTTTAACTTAACATCCACTTTACAGACTCTACTAATACATTCATATTCTGAGGTACTGGGGATTAAACACTTCAACACAGGAAATTTGGTTGGGACAATGCTACCCATAACAGTAAAGTTTCAGGGTAAGAACACTACCTATTTCTTACTGGCTTATAGTATTACAACTTGAGACAGTTTTTTATTTTTAAACTGTTACTGCAAATAAGAAAAGGAAACATTTAATGTTACATTATTAGAGGTTGGTAGTAACTCAGGGGTAGAGTTATACCCCATAGTCTACTTAGCATGCATGAGGCCCTGGGTTCAAACCCACCATCATTACCCCATCTGTGACATTTTGTTTTGGCAGCCTGAGCGAATACATTGACTACTCCAGACTAAGTAAAAAACAGTGAGCCCTCCGCTTCAGCCAGGCCGCAGCCTCCTTAATGTGTCTCCAGCTTGCTCTGCAATCTGAAGCTTCCCTGCCCCCAAAGATGGCTTCTCCCTCTGGCCTACTGGGAAGGCCTCATTTCTCGTAGCACACTTTCCCAGCTCACAAAAATCCTGCCCATCCTTCACTTTCACTCCTTTAGGTTATTTTGTACCTCCTGCAAGTGGAAATTTTCCTTCTATTTGTTCTCCCTGGAGGGTTGATGTCTTTGTCATTATCTTTCTAGTATTTGGCAGGACACCATCTCTCATACCTATCCTCCATATATGGCTTATTTTTTATTGTAACACAAGACACACTTTTGATTAAGCTTTTATTTATTACCAGTTTGATCTTTTAAAGTAGACTTCGGCTCTGGCCATTCTCTGGAGGGCATTATGTTCTGAGGACAGCTGACTTCACTTCTATCACTTGAATTCTACCTGTGTATACACCTTGGTGATGTCATTATACCTGCCTTCAGGGGGCTGGTAGTCAGAGATGGGTGGTGTGTAATGTGGCCCTTCCTTCTCAAAGGGGAACAATCTGGGATCCCGCTTGATGGCCTCAGCGTAAAGCTCTGGGGACTCAAGTTTCAGCTCCTGTAGAGCTTTCTGCTGGGCCTCCAGCATGGCACTGATGGCATCCCTCTCCATGTCATGCTCTTGCTGCTTGTATACGGCCCACTTCTTCAGAAGCAGAGCTCTCCGCTCACTCTCCTCAAAGGGGAGCTCCACCTGAGGTCGCTGTCTGTGAAGACAAAGTCCAAAGATGTGAGGTTAGGGAATGGAATACTAACCTCAGTGGCAAAGGAACCTGTGTGACTGCACATGACCCAATCATCCCCATTTCCTGCTACTGCAGGATTTAGAAAAGAAAAGTCGAAGTTTGAGAGAAATTAAGGAATGGAATATTGAGTGTGGCAGCGGCTGCAACTCACACTGGGAGCTAAGGTCATAGTTTTATCAAGTAGAAAAGGATGCAGACTAGAACCAAGTCAACTCCAGTCTGGTAACCTATTTCCATCATAGGTTCATGGGCATGAACTTCACCTAGAACTACCTGAAACTGATGGAACTTTGCCCAATGGACTTCAAGCCTAAGAAAGAATCTTTACCTTGATTTATCCAAGAATTTCAGAGGGGTGATAAAATCTTCAATGGGAATTAGCTCTTGGCTGGCCTTTTCCAGTTTTCGTATCCTCTTTTTCAAGCGGTCCCTTGCTGCTTGATCTTTTTTAGGATCTACCTTCTTCTTCTTTCGTGGAGGTTCTGCTCTAATGGATAAAAAGCAAACAAATGTTTTCATTTTCAAGTTCAGAGAGACATGATGCATTCAGCGCTCCACTGGGTGAATGAGTTGTGCTTGGTCCTCACTCCATATACTCAATGCACAAGGAAGCAGGTTCCACCCTACTGTTCTTCTGACAATTACATGAGTACCATCAACTCACATAGTAGGATGTCAGGTATAAACTAATGGAATGTATTCATCTTTAGTTCTGGGATTCAGGTACGCATGGACTGTACCGAAAAGTGAAAACACCAAAATGATAGATTAGAAGCACATTAGTTACATTTTAAATGGATTTTTGACTTATTGTATTTACTTTTTCAAATCCATTTTATTTCGTTTTTTTTTTTTTTTTGTACCGGAGATTGAACTCATGACCTCACGCTTGCCAGGCAGGCGCTTAAGCCACTGAGCTAAATCCCCGGCAAATCCATTTTATTTCAAGAGGAAAAAAATTTCAAAACATAATAATCAGGGGACAACAATGGTACATACATGACACATTACCATCCCCAAATCAGTCACCTAGAGCACATCTGCATTCAATTGTCTGAACAGTACCAACACAAACCTTTCTCTTCAGTGAACTCAGAGAAATCAACAGTATATCTTAACTATATTATATATATATACACATATACATATGCTCATATATGTTGGTTCAGCTTCTCACACTAGTGAAACAATATGATGCTTACACATGCATGTCTCTTTATTTCATTTACGAGCATGGTCTCAAGTTGCAAGTTGCATCCATTTACCTGTAAATCTCAAGTTTATCCCTCTTTATGGCTAAGTAGTACTCCATTTTATAAAAGTACCATGTCTTTTTTATCCATTCCTCAGTTGATGGGCATTTGTTTCCAAGATCTAGCTATTAAACATTGTGCTGCTATGAACATGGGTGCACATAGATCACTGTGGTACAATGTTTTTAATTCTTCTAGGCAGATACCCATACCCAGAAGGAATATAGCTGGGTCAAATGGGACCTCCAATCCTAGTCTTTTGAGGAATCTCCACACTGATTTCCAGAGCGATTGTACCAGTATACACGCCCACCAGCAGTGGAGAAGGGTTCCTTTTTCCCCACAGTCTCTTCAGCATTGAAAATGCTTTTTAAGACTAAAAAAGAAATACCGTAAAAGTGACTGACATGTCTGTATTGTCAGGATTTCTTAACAAATTCTCTATCTTAGAGCTTTGGCAAAAACCTGGTTTTCTCTTAGGAACACATCTTCCAGTTTAATTTACTATTAAGATAACCAAATCCTTTAGCATTAAAATTGAATCAAGTCCTTGGAAAGAATCCCAGGTGGAAATTCTATTAGTCCTAAAAATCCCCCTCTCCAAAACAGTAAGTGGAAGGCTTATAAAGAAACGGCAGGTGTGCCCTTTAAAACACACAAGACTCTCTTCAAAGGTAATTGAGAGAATATTGAAAAGACAGAAAAGCACCTGCCTAAATTTAACTAGTAAGTTTTGTAGGCAATGGATTTTGTAAACCAGATGTCAAGCAGTTTTGCTTTGTCCTACTCACAGTCTGTCTCTCTCACAGTCTCTCTCTCTCTCTCTCTCTCTCTCTCTCTCTCACACACACACACACACACACACACACACACAATTAGTACTCATACCCCCAGAAAGGTCATAGCATTCGGTTGTTTACACCCTCAAGAGGTCACAGCCTTGAGTTTACCTCATGGGAATGAGTTCCCAGAAGGCCAACAATGAAGCTCGCTGATGCGTATCTCTGATTTGTGTCCACCAAGTTCCAGGAAGCCTGAAAGAAGGAAAAGTATGGATCAACGTTTGATTCTCCCCACTTCACAGGTGAAAAAGCACACACAAACCGTGTCCAATAAATGTGGGGGTATTTTGTCAATACTGGATATGACACTAAGGACAACGTGTGGATTTTTCAAAAATTTCCATTCATTCACCAGGGATTTAGCTCAGCGGCATAAGTGCCTGCCTAGCAAGCACTAGGTTGTGGGTTTAATCCCTGGTACAAAAAAAAAATTCTATTCACAACACACTTGGATTAGGCCCTTGCTCGATAGGGTCCTAGGATTCTCATCCATAACAGACATGATCAGCTGTGATGTCCATGTAGAGACAGCAGGTAAGGATCGCAGAAAATCCCAGGCCGCAATCGGCCTGTCCCTTGGGCACTCCATGACCTGGCCCGTGTTCGCACTCACCCACTTGACAGACGCAGAGCCCGCGCAGAGGGTCGCAGCACAGCTGCAGCCATGCCCTTTCCCGCCACCCGTGGGAAGCTTCCGGGAGCGCGATTCTCTGCTATCAAGAACACGGCTCCTGGGACTGAACCCCAAGTAGCTGGGAAACACTCCTGCTTTCCGGCCGGGGGTGGGGTGGCAGTTAGTCTGGCTCCGCCCCCAACGCAGCCCCGCCCCAGGCGTTCCAGGCGTGCGCCACGAGCTGAGGGCACCGCTCACCTCGATATTCTTAAGGTCCTCCCTTCCGCCCAGTTTGGCGCGGTGAGCCCGCCCCGCCCCTATCTAGATGTTTGCTCTTCCTCTTCGCCAAGGTCTGGGCCCCCGCGGTGTAGCGCGGGTGGCCAGGGGGGGGTCTCTCTGCTCCACTGGGTCCACATTTCTGAAAACCGGGCCTGACCCCTGCCACCCTCCCCGGGGCTGGCTCGTTTCCCTCATTCATCCGCCCGCCGGTGGCTGCATTCCGGTGTCAGCACTCGAAAAATGCCAAGTAGTGCGTGTTGATGAATGATGGAGCCTAGTTAATAAGTCGGATCCGCAACCAGCGAGGTAGAGCTAGTGACAGGCTATCCAAGATGCCTCGGCCCCGCCTGGCACTCGGGACAGCCGAAGCGGCCCAGGGTGCCACTGGAGGCTCCGCTCACCCGCCGCCGTTCCAGGTGCCCCGCCCCTCCCGTCAGCGGCCGCGTCCTGGCTCGACCTAAAGCCCAGCTACTTTACGCTACTCCGCCTGCCAGAGCCCCAGCGGTCCCGTCCGCGTGGGAAGTGGTTTCCCGCCGGGGTGATTTGGCAGGTGCGCGCCGTGACTTCCGGCGTTGCCCGGGAGCCGCCGGAGGAGGAGCGGCGTAGGGGATGCGGCTGTGGTGGCGGCGGCGGCGGCCAAGCGCGGGGGGCGGCTGTGGCGGCGGCGGGGGGCGCGGGCCGGCCATGGCGCGACGGCGCTGAGGGCGTGGGGTGGGCGGCGGCCGGAGAGAGGGCGGCGTGGGAGGAAGCGGCAGCGGTGGCTCCATGGCCCGAGCGCACTGAGGGACGCGGCTCTCGCCACAGCTCGGCGGCGGCCGAACAATGAAGCTCCTGAAGCCAACCTGGGTCAACCACAATGGTGAGTGCATGCAGGGGTCCCGGGAGGAAGAGCCTGAAGTGGGGTCAGGGCCTGGATTAGGGTTGGGGGTCGCACATAGGCCCTATCTGCTTTGCCCCCGCCAGGTGCCAAGTGCCCGTGCTACGGAACCGGCAGGGGCGGACTTTGTCCTTCGCGCCGCGAAGCCGGCATTCCCAGGCACGTGCTCTCGGCAGGCGGCCGCGAAGTCTGTCTTGGCCCGGAGCACTCATGCGAGCCCGCGCTGCCCATCCGCGGTCCACGAAGGGGCCGAGGCCCAGCTCCGGGTAGCAGGCCTGGACGCCTGCCAAGGTCTCCCACCCATCAGTACCCGCCCGGATGTGCTCAGATGGCCCTGGGTGTGAAACCTGGGTGGTATCTCCCTTCTGGCCTTTCGATGTGGGGTGAAGATCTAGATCTACAGGAGGGACAGTTAATGCCCTTGCTGGAGTCCGAGCTGGTGACAGTGCCCCCACTTGGGAAACTGTGATCCCGGAATAGGAAGGCTCAGGCCGAGGTCCCATGGAGGATTAGGAAGACACCACGTTTAGTGCCAAACTGGGACATCAGGGTGACTTAAGTTTGGAACTGGTAGTTCACAGATGTGTTTTAGAAGAGGGTCGTTCTTAAACTCGTGGTAGTGGCTCCAGAGCACTACCCAGGTGGATTGGACTCATCCACCTTGACTCTGGTACAGAGAAGCTGATGCTAACTAGTAGTTTTGTCCTAGTTCTACTTTGTTGGTGGAAGTTGTTCTTTACTCCCCAAGGAGAGGAGGAGAAAGACAATCTTTACCCTGCTAATAATATTGGCATCCCAGGAAGCATCATAGAGGTGCCATCAGGCAAAGGGTCACTGCCTCTGCTGACAGTCACTCTGCTACTGTCTTGTTCCTCATTTCTACTTTGCAGTGCAACTAGAGGGAGCTAGTTTTCTTTTAAAACAAGAGTAGCACTTTGCCTTTTTAAAAAATATACGTGTAGTTTTTTTTTTTTTTCACTTTGAACTTGATCCCAGGATGCTGTATACTACAACCAAACTAAGGCCAACGTATCTTACATTCTTTTGGTCAGAGGTGGTTTCTCCTTCCATCTTCTTTTTTTTTTTTTTTTCCCCCATCTTCTTATGTGACATCTTCTCCATTTTTTCAGGGCCCAGCCGAGGTCACCTCTTTCTTTTGAAGCTGTTCCTGCCAGTTTGTCCAAATGGATATGCTGTATTCCTATTCTTGTGCTTTGCTTTGTGTGGAAGTTACAGCTGCACTTTCCACAGCCCAGGGGCAGGACAGCTTTTACTCAGCATTGTATTCTCTGCTGAACTCAGCAACACCTTCCATATAATGGGTATAAGTGTTGGCTAAAAGTGTTAAGAAAGGTGAGGTATCCACACTTTACAAAGATGTAACTACGTTTACTGTACATGAAAATGTAAGTCTTGAGTTGTAGTCTTATTTCTTCTGTTGATAACTTTGAGACCATTTCCTGATGTATAGGGTGCAGATCTTTTCCTGAAAAATTGGGCAGTTTTGAAATTCTAAATTATGCTGTTCGGCGTCAGGAAAGGGAACTTTTGATATGAACTAGTTGACTGTGTAAGTAGAGGTTTGAGGGAATTTTTATTTTAAAATGCTTTACCTAAGTCAGTTTGTATTATATTCTTCACCTTTTAGTCTTTCTTCTACACTCTTTTCTGATAATCTCTTGTAAAACAGAAGTGTTTTGTAGTTGTTTTTCAGTACTAGGGATTGAACCCAGGGCCTTTGTGCTGCTATCTATTTCTAGCCCTCCTATTATTTCTTATTTTGAGACAGACACTCACTAAGTTGTCTGGGCAAGGCTCCAACTTGTGATCCTCCTACCTCAGCCTCCCATAGTGCTGAGATTACAGGTGAGCACCATCATGCCTGGCCAGAACAGATGTTTTATACTGTGTAAGCATATATATGTCAAGATGCTTAAGCAATTATCTAGATACAAATGAATGAGATCCTGCAACCAAGACAGCCAACAAATGTACCAACCTAACAGCAAAAGGAGCAGTGAACCTACACCCTTCCTGCCGCCCTGGGGTAGAGCGTAATATCTGTTCTACCTATTTACCCTGTGATTGTGAAGTTCAGCTAGGATACAGGGACTAAAGCTCTTTCCAAACCATAAAACACTTTAGAAATCTGAAAAATAGTAATTTGTAATAAAAGATAGTAAGAGTATGGATGAGATTTTTTTCTGTTTGTTTTTGCTTTTCGAGACAGGTTCTCCCTATGTAGCCCAAATTGGCCTTGAACTTACTGTGTAGCCCAGGCTGGCCTCAAAACTCCCAGTAATTCTCACATTTTAGCCTCCAGAGTGCTGGGATTATAGGTGTGTACAACCATGCTCGTTTTAAGTTGTTTGTTTGGTTTTTTAAAGTTTATTCTTTATAAAATTTTCTTTTAAAATCTCCTAAAATCAGCCTTGGTCTCATGAGGACTATTGGGGGTAAATTGCCATACTGCAAGGGGAAAAGAGTTGGTCTGAATCACTCCTGAGCAGCCCTTTATAGACAGAGGTAAGGAGTGGGGGTTGCTGGGGATAGAGGCTTCATGGCCCACATTGTAGGTAGTGGATAGTAAAATCAAACTTCTTTTGGATGAAGTATATCATTGCACTTTTTGCTTCCTCACTGTGCATTCATGTGTTTTGTCTCATGCAGCATAAGCATGCTTTTTGTGTCATCAGTCTGAAGGGGAAGAAAAAAGCTCATTCTTCCCTGGGATGACAGAATCTATTCAGGATGGATTGGAGAGGTTAAAAGTAGAGGAAAGATAGGTATGACAGTTCACACCTATAATCTTAGCAACTTGGGAGATTGAGGCAGGAAGATGGCAAGTCTGGAGTCAACCTGGGAATTTAGCAAAAACCCATGTCAAAATTTTTTAAACAGTTGGCCAGGTGGCTGGGATGTAACTCAATGGTAGGACACTTATTTTACCTCATATATACACAGACCTGAGTGAGTCCCCAGCACCACCACCACCCCCTCCAAAAAAAAAAAAAAAAAAAAAAACACAGAAAGAAGCGTTTGTTGGAATATAGGCATACTTATTTTTGTTCGTTTGCCAATGAGGTTGAACCCAGGGTTTTGCACATGCTAGGCAAGCATTCTGTGTCTAAGCTACATGCCCAGCCCCTTCCTTCTTTGTGATGTGTCAAGTTGCCTAGAATGTCCTTGAATTATGATCCTTTTGCCTCAGCTTCCCAAGTTTCTGGGATAATAGGCATGCACCATCACAAGTATAGCCATACTTTGGTCTTCATTTTCCTGGCAAATTTCTCAGGTAGGATTTCTGAAGTAGGGTTTCTCATCCTTAGCACTATTAAAATTTTGGGCCATATAACTGTTGTGAGGTCTTTTGTGACTAAATGCTCACCACCTAGTTGTAATAACCAAAAATATCTCCACACATTGCCAGGATTCATTGGTGCCAGCCAAAATCACCCCTAGTTGAGACATTCTGGTTTAAAATTATCAATATGTTAATAAACTTTGATATTGTTATATTGCATTGAGATTTGCCTTGGTTAAGGAGTCAGACTATTCAAGATCCTGTTATTTACTAGTTGTGGACTCTTGGGCTTGCAACGCTACTTCTGGTTCTTGGTAGAATTGTATAAAGACTCATTTCAACCAGTTTACCCTGACCCAAGTATAAAGGCTATCTTAAGCTATAAAATAATAGCTAATACTATAGTATCTATCATTTATATAGAAGTTATATGCCAGGCACTTTACACATACACCCTCTGCCCTTTCTGTTCCTGGATATAGTGTTCCTGACTACATTTTTAGTTTAGATTTGGCCAAAATAAACCTTTTTGGGGGGTGAAGGGTTGAGACAGGGTCTTGCTGTGTAGTCCAGGGTGGCCCTGAACTCACTATGTAGTCCACGCTGGCCTCAAAACTCACAGTGATCCACCTGCATCAGCCTCCAAGTGCTGGAGTTACAGGCTTGTGCCACCATGCCTGGCAATAGGATAATTTACTTGCCAGTTAACCACGTGGTTTTGTTGTTTTTTATTTGTGTTTGTTTATCACAGGTTATTGCCATGTTGTCCAAGATGTTATCAAAGTAGTTATGTAGCTTAAGCTGGCTTTGAACTCGTGATTTTCCTGCCTTAGCTTTTTTTTTTTTTTTTTGAACCGGGGATCGAATTCACGACCTCGCGCTTGCCAGGCAGGTGCTTGTGCAGCTAAATACCCAGCCCTCTTAATTTTTAAATGCAATGTCGGGATTATGGAAGTGTACCACCACTAATCACTTATTTTATGATGTATGTTGTATTTTTCTCCTGTCTTGTGATCTTTTTCCCCCTTACCTGCTCTCATTTCAAGAAGAATTTTAAGACATCCTGAAACAAATCAGTTTGACTGAGAAATGTGACTGGATATGAAGATGCAAAGTCTGGTGTGACTGTGGTGAGGGCTAGCATTGTTCCTGAGGGCCCTGCAGTTCTGTGTCTGAAAATGGGATAGGAGGCAATCCTAATGGTGATATATGATTGCAGTGGACGTAGAGAAGTTAGGAGGTGAAAGATGCTGAGAGAGGCAAGGAGCTCAAGGGTAGTAGAAGTGACAAAGAGTGGGGAAGCACGAAGACAAGATGGAGGTAGACTTAATGGTACTTAGATATTATAGGCAGATGAATGTAGATTGAAGTCACTCTCTCTGAGTTTATGTCTTGAGTGTGCTAAAGAAAGTATGGATAAGAAACAGGCAATGCAGTTTTTGTAAGCATTTTATTTACTTGTAGAGTGGGGATTGAACCTAGGGTCTTCTACAGGAGGACCTTTGAGTGTGTATGTGTGTATGTGCACGTGTGTGTGTATACCAGGGATTGAGCTCACAACCTTGTACTTGCCAGGCAAGTGCTTGTGCCATTGAGCTAAATCCCCAGCCCACTTTTTTTGTTTGTTAAACAAGTTCTTCCTAAGTTGATACGTTGTCTAGGCTGGGCTCAAACTTTAAGATCTTCCTGTCTCAGCCTCTTAGAGTGCTGGGATTGTAGGCATGTGCCACCATGCCTTGTTTAAACATTCATTCATTTGTTCATTTGTTTTTTATTTTTTTGAGATTTGGTCTCATGATATGGTCTAGACTGGCATCAAATTCACAGCAGTCCTCCTGTGTCAGCCTCCTGAGTGCCAGGATTACAGGTATGGACCACCACACCTGGCTTTAAACATTTAATTTTAATTTGAGAAGTGGTTGAAAAGATATTTTCATTTTATAAGCAGAACCATAGTTAAATAGCTGAGAGGGACCTCTGAGTATCTCCTTCCTTGACCACCAAGGCCAAGTAGGGGACCTGGTTCCATTGTGCTGATCTCAAGTATTGTGGGTTACCAGAGAGAAGATTCCCTGGGTCTGCCTTTATCCTTCTTTATCCTAGAGGTGGCTAGCCTAACTCATTCATCTAGGAGGGTGTTTGCTTATAGATTACAGAAGTGTGTAGCAAATGAAACAGGTCTAGAAAGAGTTCTGGGGAATGAAAATTTACGTAAGCACATATTATCCTGCCAAGATCAGCAACAACATCTAGAGGAGTGTCTCAGATGCTGTGGGTTTCGTGCTCTTTTCCTTACTAGCAGAACCCCAGTGTTTTCATGTCTGCCCTCCATGAAGGCCAGCCTATAGAAGGTGTATTGATAGCCCAAAACTGGTCTATAAGAAAGTGATAGGAATTGTTGAGTAATGGCCATGTACTCCTCTCCCCCACTAAGCCACCGACTGATCTGGAGAAACACAGGCTGTGATGATAGCTATCGAAGTGAAATGCAACTGGATGCCGGTGGTGCTTTAGTGTTTGCAGGTCTAGGGCCAGTGGTCTGATCACTGGTTCAGAGGATAGCGCTATGCAGTGTGGCATCTAGAGGGGACCTCCTTTGGAGGGTGGTAGCCATTGTTGATTCCCAATTGTCTTGTTTTGAAGTACTATATCATTTTCATTGTTTCATTGGGTTGGGTTTTATTCTTTTTTATTTGATTATGTTAAATCTAATGGCATGAGCAGCTATTTGACAACAAAAGGCATTATGGTAACTATTGTTGATTTTGTACTGTTTTGAAGTCCTGTATCATTTATACTGGTTTGTTTGATTGGTTTTATTATCCTTGATTTTATCCTCTTTAAAATAAAAGGACTGGGAATTTAGCTCAGCAGCTTAAGCACTTGCCTGGTAAATGCAAACCCGGTACCAAAAAAATAAAGAAATTTGTTCTATGGCTGGCTGTATACTTCAAAGTGCCTAGGGGCTTTTAACTTAGTAGTTTCTCTTGAAGTCCTTGGTGACTCTTCTGTGACATTTTGATTTTTCAGAATTCTCTGGTTATGGGGTATAGACAGAAAACTTTCAGAGAGGAATAGGAAAGAAGGGCCTATGCCCATCCTTGGATGTTGAACCACATTGACCCAATTAGAGGCATTGGATAATATGCCCTCTCTTGCACTAATCATCATTGCCTACTGGCTTATGTGGGAGAGAGATAGATAGCTGAATAAAATTGGGATCTTATTAGAGACCCCCACACTGAGAGTTAGCTGCCAAAAGGCAGAAGCTTTGTCTTGGCTCAAGGGTAGTACCTACCACACTTTGCAGTAGTCATTAAGTAAATGTTAATGAGCACTGGATGCTGGGACCGGGTAATGGGAGTTGGCATAGGTGAGTGGTCAACTGCTCTGCTACTCTTGGTTGATTGACTTATTTCAGAAAATAGCTTATTCATCAGTGGCTTATAGTAGAGGAGACTTTGGTGGACTCTACTGAGTATTCTAATGATGAGGAGAAGCACTCTGCCCAACCCTCTATCTAAGGGGAGCTCATTTAATTTTTGTTTCTGTAGTACAGGAGCTCAAACACAGGTGTACTCTGCCACTGAGGTACATCCCAACCCTTTTTATTTTGACACAGCTAAGTTCCCCCACCTGGGCTCAATCCTCCTGCCTCAGCCTCACTCATTGCTGGAATTATAGACATGCATCTTGCCCAGCTTAAAAAGCTCATTTATATGATTATGTCATTTGGAGCTTTCCATTTTAGGAGGAAGAGGAGGTAAAACAGAACATACAACAAATGGTTTAGAATACCTCTGGCAAAAAGAAAACTCATTTAGATCAAAACTTGTTTCTCCTAACAAGTAGTATCTGCCTCCACGCATTAACTAATCTCAGATAGGCTAAATCACACGGAGGATGCTATAGCAAAAGCCACTGTGATGAAGAGCAGACAGAAGGGACAGGTAGCAGGTCTTCTTTGAGGACCATAGATTTCCTTTGGAACACCCTCCAGGCTGTGATGTAGTCCCAACAAAGGCACTGCATAGCAAGGACTCTCAATAAATTTACTCATTCAACAAATACTGAGTGCCAGCTGTATACCAGTGAAACAGCATGCCATGCTCTGTTGTGTGGTGGCATGTGGTACATTCTTGCCAGTGACACTGGAGTGAGCATCTGCCAGGGATGTCCCATGTACACGGTAAAAAGAGATGTAAGACAGCCTACTGGAGAAACATGGCAGGTATCCCAAACAAGGCTTGTTATGGATAGCAGTAGGCAGGTTAATGAGAGGAGTATCAACAGACATAAGAGATGAGAAATGCTGAGGTGGAGAAGGTGGGGGTAGAAGGATCTTAAATAGGATACTTTGAGAAAACTTGAATTAGAAGGTAAAATCTGAGCAAAGACCTTGTTGCAGGGGTTGAATCTGGGCCAGACATATTTGCATACAAGAATATTATTAGGGAGTGCTCTTGGGATCCACACTTGGGGGTGGAAGGAGGGATCCTAGACGGACAGTGGAGTTTAGTGTGAAGATGTTGGGTTCAGTGCCTGTCTTGGTTACTTTTTACATGTTGTTGAGACAAAATACCTGATGCCCAAAGTTAGAGAAGGAAAGGTTTATTTCTTACAGTTCTTGGAGGTTTCAGTCCATACTCAGCTGGGTGGCATGGCAGGACTGCCGTTCATGGCCGTGGCAAACAGTGAGCTTGATCTGGCAGGAGAGAGAGAGACACACCTTCTTCCCCGATTTGTTTGTATCCTGGCTCCACCCCTAGGTGGGTGTAACACTCACACCACCAATCGGAGCGCTAGACAATGAACCTATCACAAACGCTATATTTGGTGGAGTCCATAATTACTTGAGGCTTGGGGGCTATGGTGACATGACATGACAGTGTCATTACAAGACAGAAAAAAATCCAAGACATTTGTGTTCCCAGTTTATAAATAATGTGTTTGTACAGTACATGCTATATTGTCTATAATATACAGTATTATATAACTTATACACTATATTATGATACCTTGTATTCTACATACTTATATAAGTATTTATATATTTTTTGGTTTGTTTTGGTTTTTTTGTTATTTGGGGGTTTTTTGAGACAGGCTCTTGCTGTGCAGTCCAGACTATCTTGAATATATTATGTAACCCAAAAATTTGTAATCTCATCTTTGTCTCCTGGGTGCTGGAATCACAAGCATGTACCACCATGCCTGTGTAGGAAAGGTTTTCTTAGGTGTAATTTACATCATAAAATGCCCAGACCTTAAGTATACAAGTTAATGGAATTTTTTTTTTTTCGTATTGGGAATCAAACTCAAGACTTTGTATTTGAGCTATATGTCCAGCAAATTAATGGATTTTAACAAATGAATTTATAACCTGTTCCTTGATCAAGATAAGGAAAATTTACATTTTCCTAGAAAGTTTGGGTTATGGATATATTGGCAAGATAGAGTCAATGGGGTAGAAAATGGTGAATGATAGAGAATGGATAGCTGGCTTTTATGAGAAGAGAGTTACTGTCAACTGAGCCTGGTAATTCTGTGAAAAACACAGATTTGATGGTAGCTTCTGAATTCAAATTTAGAATGAATGTGCCAAATGAGACCTTCCATAAGCAGTTCTCTTCTGAAGTCACTAGAGCTCCATTCTAAAACAGATGCTAGAAAACAGAACAAACATCTACATTGTTACCTTCTGACAATTTAGTGTATTATGTGTGGATTTGGACAATGAAGCTTTTACAATTATTGTTTATATACAATTTAAAATAAATTTCCTCATTATAATGATATATTCAACTTAAGAAAACTAAGAAAATGCAAAAAGAAAACCACTGTTAAAAGTTTTTAATGTGGTCTTTCAGAACACTTGGAAAAAATAATTGAGTGAGTTGGCTTTTAAAAAAAATACATGGTGAGGCATATCTGTAGTCCTAGCAATCTGGAAGGCCAAGGCAGTAGAATCCCAAACTCAGTCCCATCCTCAGTAATCTAGCAAGACTTTAACTCAAAATTTTAGAAAAGGACTGGAGATGTATCTCGATGCAAAGGCCCTTGATCCCCAGCACGGGAGGGGAGGGGGAATCTAGTGTACACATCATATAAAAGTGCCTGAATTTTTTACAATCATAGCTCTGTCGAGGACCTCCATCACTCAGTGTAGCAAAACCAGTTTTCAGTGTGTGACTTCCTTTACAAACCACACACTGTACATGTAATTGAAATAATTAAAATGTTGCTGTGTGTTTCTCAGTTAAAACATACCTTATTATATGTTGACAAATGTTGCAGAAGTGATCTGTGTCTCTAAATGATATACCCCTTGCTTTTTTCTACTTTAGTTGGAGACCAAAAAATGTTGTTCCATTGCTATAGTTTTCTTCCTACATTGTATATTTTCAGTCTATCAGCCATTTTACATCTATGAGATGTCATTGTGTGGTGCTTACTAAAGAAAATGGAGACGTTGTGGTTGTGGAAAGTGATAGAGATAACAATAGCAGATGGTTCTGTGAGACAGCCAAGGGTGTGCTCCCACCTGCAGGTAGCAGTTGAAAACTGAGTCCCCATCCCAGGGTACAGGAGCCTGCCTCCTAGAGATTGGGATACTCTTGACACTCAAGGAGGGGGTTGAATTTAGTACTTTTACTGTGGACATTTTTTCAGGCATTCAACAAACTACTGTTTGCCTAATTTATGTCAAGTGACAGGTCTAGGATACTGGGGATAAATCAGTGAATAAAGGACAAAAATTGCTAAGCTCTTGTGGTTTACATTCTGGAGTGGGTAGATGGTACACAATAAAGGAAGGTAGGTAGTCAGCTAATGCATTTATTTGCATATGGGTCACATTTGTATGCTTAGATGATGAATTTCTCCAAAGGGGTCAGTGATTATAGAGTATATGTAATACACAAACATACATAGTTTTTAAAAACAGGTTTTATGTATATCTGTTTCTTATGTGTGTGAGATCATTATAGAGTCATATGCAATTATATAAAAGATAGGAAGATCCTTTGTGCCACTTTGTCATTTCTTTTGTTGGTAACATTTTGGAAAATTATAACATAGTACTGCATTGACATCAACACATACCTCTATCTTATTCAAATTTCCCTAGTTTTATTTGTATTCGTTTGTGTCAGTGTGTTCTATATAATTTTATTTCCTGCATAGATAGGTTGTTTATGTATGTATGTGTGTATGTAGTAGCACTGGCAATTGAAGGTAGCACCTTCTCACTGAACTATATCCATCTCTTCAGTATTTGAGATAGAGGCTCCCTAAATTGCCTGAACTGGGCTCAACTGGGACTTGTAATCCTCCTCCAGCCTTCCAGAGTACTGGGTTCAGGGGTATGCACAGCCACCACTGTTAGAGAAATACATAGTGGAAAAGCTTTATGACGCTGGATTTGACACTTTCACTACATCTACTTTGTTCCTACATTCCTCCAACTGATCAGTTGATTGGCAGTTTGATTTTTTTGGGTTTTTTTTGGTTTTGGCTTTCTTTTGGTGTACATTTGTGGTAAAATATATATAACATAAAATTTACTATGCTAAGAATTTTTAGATACACAATGCATTAGTGTATTTTCACATACATCTGTTGTACAGCCAACCTCTGGATCTTTTTATTTTGTAAAACTGTACCCACTAATCAATAACTCCCATTTCCCCCCTCTACCCAGTTCTTGGCAACCACTGGTCTACTATGTGCTTCTATGAATTCTAAGATACCTCATATAAATAGAATCATACATTATTTATCTTTTTGTGAATGGCCTGTTTCATTCAGCATGTCTTAATGGGTAGTCCACATTGTACCATGTATGAAAATTTTTCTCCTTTAAAAGACTGAATAATATTCCATTGTGTAGAGAATCTATACTGTGTTTACCAGTCTGTCATTGGATGCTTGAGGTAACTCCCAACCTCTTGGCTAGAGATTAGATTGGTGCTAGCATATGGATGTATAAAAATTTCTTGAAGGTCTTGCTTTTGACTCAGTTGGATATATATTCAGGTGGCATTACTGGATCGTGTTTTTTTTTGTTGTTGTTGTTTTTGGGGTTTTTTGGTACCGGGGATCAAACTCATGACCTCATGCTTGCCAGGCAAGTGCTTATGCCACTGAGCTAAATTCCCAGCCCCATCTATCATTAATTTTTTTGAGGAACCAACTATACTGTTTTCCATTGCAGCTGTAACATTTTACATTTCCCCTACTAGTGCACAAAGGTCCTAATTCTGTATGTATTTGCTTCTTGGCTAAATATCTTCTTTGCATAATAATAGAAATGTCTATTAATGTTCATTTTCAAACTGGATTTTTTCATGTTTCTGTTGAGTTTTAGGATTTCTCAGTATATTTTGGGTATAGATCTCTTATCACATGTCATTTATAAATATTTTCTCCTATTCTTTGGGTTGTCTTTTTACCCTGTTGGGTAGTATTTTTTGATGCACAAAAATTTTTAATTTTGTTGAAATCTGTTTCATGTTTAATTGGTTGTGCTTTCAGTAACATACCTAAAAAATAATTGCCAAATCCAGTGTCATAAAGCTTTTCCACCATATATTTCTCTTAACAGTTTTCTGGTTTTATGTCTTATGTTTATTTTTGTTTGTTTGTTTTTGTCTTTTTGAAACGAGGTTTCACTATGCAGTTCAGGCTGACTTTTTTTGTTTTTTAACCGGGAATCAAACTCAGCCCTTTGTGCTTGCCAGGTAGGCGCTGTGCTACTGAGCTACATCCCCGGCCCCAGGCTGACCTTGAATTCACTTTGTAGCCCAGACAGGCCTTGAACTCATGGTGATCCTTCTGCCTCAGCCTCTGTACAGCTGGGAGGAGCATGTGCTACCCCTCCTGGCCATGTCTTACATTTAGATCCTCAATACATTTTGTGTTAATTTTTGTATATGGTATTAGGTAAGGATTCAACTTCATTCTTTTGTATGTGCAGTTTTCCCACAGTTGTTATAGAAACCATCCTTTCTCCACTGAATGGTCTTGACACACTAGTCAGCAGCCTGTTGACGGGGGTATGGCTCAACCATTGAGTGTGCATTTACCATGCTTAAGAATCTGTGTGCAATCTCAGGCACCAACAGCAAAAACAAATATAAACATAAAAAATCAATTGTCCATATATATAAGGCTATTAACTTTTCATTGGGCTATGTGTCTTTCTTCATACTAGCCCCACACTATTATAATTACTGTAGCTTTGAAAGAAGTTTTAAAATCAGGAAGTGTGAAATCTCCAATTGTGTTTTTTGTTTTTGTTCTGTTTGTTAGTTTGTTTTTACTTATTTGCCATTTCTGCTTCACCTGAGAAATTTAAGAGGGTCTGATTTTTTTCTGCGATCTTTATGTATGCTAGACATTAGTCCTTCGAGGAGCATCTGGCAAAAAATTTTTCTCATTCTGTGTGTTGTCTGTTCACTCTCATGATTTTTTTTTTTCTGTGCAAAACCTTTTTGAGTGGAGATACCAGTTGTTGATTCTTTGTGATATTGTCGATGCAATCAGGGTTTTTGTTCATAAAATCTTTGCTTATGCTAAAGTCTTCAAGAGTTTTACCTATTCGATATTCCAGCAGATGTAATATTTCTATTTTAATATTTAGATCTTTGATCCATTTCAATTTTAGTTTAGTACATTATGCAAAGTAGGGTCTAGTTTTAATCTTCGGTATCTGGAAAGCCAGTTTTTCCAGCACCATTTATTAAAGAGACTATCTTTCTACCAGCAAAGGTGTTTATCAAAGATAAGGTGACTGAGTGTGTTTGGAGTTATTTCTGCAGCTTCTAATCTGTTCTACTGATTCTCAAGTCTGGTCATTTGTTTGTTCTTTCTTTCTTTTTTCCTTTTGCCAGTACCATGCTAGAATTTTGTTTTGTTTTTTGATACTGGGAACTGAACTCACAACCTTGCGCTTGCCAGGCAGCCGCTGTGCCACTGAGCTGTATCCCTGGCCCCATGCTGTTTTTATCATGGTAACTTTGTAGGATAATTTCAACTCAAGGATGGTGATGCCCCCTGCCTTGCCTTTGTTGCCCAGAATTGCTTTTGTTACTCTCTTTGGGTTCCAAATGAATTTTAGGATTGTTTTCTGTAATTCTGTGTGGGATATTCTATTGGTATTTTGAGCAGGATTGCATTGAATCTGTATAAATAATTTTGAAAGTATGGTCATTTTCATTATATTGGTTCTTATCTAAGAACTAAGGATATCCTTCTATTTTCTGATGTCCTATCAGATCTCAGATTTTTCAGAATACTGTACTTTTCAATGTAAAGGTGTTTTACTTCCTGCTGTGTTCTACTAGTGTGTTTCGCCATGGAGGCCCCTGGCACCAGTAGTCACCATGTACCTGCAGGTTTAGCCACTCTTCCCATACAGTGAGTAAGAGCTCAGGGAGAAAGCACTGCTTTCTCCTTCTTTTTTGAAATCTCTCTTCACTGTCCGTGTGGGCTTCACATCTCACTTCAGGTCCCTGGTGGGTCCCAAGGATCCACTTCCCTCCTTCTGTGCCTCACAGTGCTGTATTCCCAATGTCTTCTGTTTTGACAGAGTATAAGTTACATAAATTTAGAGGTAATCAACTTTGTTGTGCCAGCTTTTAGATATATACCCCCTAAATGATTGTCTATATTACACAGCAATATAGCAAGGATCTAACCCGAAGTTTTAAAGTAATAAAGGGACAAAAATGAAGGTCGAAGGGGTTGGGATTTAGCTCAGCGGTGTAAGCGCCTGCCCGGTGAACGCAAGGTCATGAGTTCGATCCCCAGTCCCCCCCCCCAAAAAAAAGAAGAAGATTAAACCAGTCAGCATGTCACACACTTGTTATCTCAGCACTTGGGAGGTTATGACAGGAGGGTCACTGTGAGTTTGCAGCCAACATGGGCTACATAGTGAGTTCTAGGCTAGTCTCAGATGTGTTGGGGGACAATTGTCAGTTATTTTTGTTTTTATTTTGATGCTACAGATTAAACTCAGAACCTTGCATATACTAAACCCTTGCTTTACCACTGAGCTATATTCTCAGCCACATGGGCAGTTTTATGTGTAATATTTAGGGTTTTCTACTTATAAAATCTACATGTAGGCCATCCATACACTTTAAATTTTAATATTGTTCTGGAACTTTATTTAGTAAGTGCTTTGATTGGGACCAGGGAAGCAGTTGCCAGGCAGGAGGTTATACCACTAAGCTAAATCCCCAGCCCCCATTTACCTACTTAAAAGAAAAGTTTTGTTTTTATTTTTGTTTTTTTAAAGTTTTTTTGTGACAGAGCATTGCTCTGTGTTTCAGGCTGGCCTTGAACTTCTCAACTTTGTAGCCATCTTTATGTCTCAGCCTCCCAAATGCTGGAATTACAGGCATGCACTACCACACCTGGCCATTAAATTCTAAATTTGCCAGAGTTCGTTAAACCAAATTCTCTGGCAGTTTCCAAGAGAAGGGTGCAATGAATGAAGGCATTCTGAGCTCTCCTTCAGCTGGATATTAACATACAAATGTTCTAGTCTGATCTACCCAGTAAAGTATCATTATAAAAGCCCGGAGAACCAGATGTGGTTGCATGTACCCATAATACAAGGTACTTGGGAACCTGGGTCAAAAGAATTGCTTGAGCCCAAGTTCAAGGAGTTAAAAGCCTGCCTAGGTAACATAGTCTCCATCTTTAAGGGGAAAAAAAAAACCAAACAAATAAGAAAAAAAGTTACATGTGGTGGCACATGCCTGTAATCCCAACACTTGGGAGGCTGAGGCAAGAAGATTGTCAGGAGATTGAGGCTAGCCTGCACTACAAAGTAAGATCCTGTCTGAAAAAAACAAAACAAAACAAAAAAAGGCTCAGAATTTTTTTTACAACCCAATCCATGAACCCACTTTCCATGCTTTCCTGCTATGTGCCTTCAAGCAGTGTCCTCTAGCTAACTCTCTATTGTTAGTTTGTGTTTGCATATTTAGAATTCTTTCCCACCAGGAATCTTTCTCCTGATACAAAGGAGGAAATCATTTTACTTGATCTTCCATGATTATATGTAGTCCTAGCTGACCTGGAATTATCATTCTCCTGCCCTCATGAGTATGGGAATTACTGAACCACCACTCCTGAGTTAGTTTATCTTTTGTCTCTATCTCTATACAAAGAGCTGGAGATTCATCCTTGTCATTGTCAGGCTGTACCACAGGAAAAATTCTCTAGCCAAACTGGAAGCCCTCAGCTCCATTCAGAGAGCTCTAGAAAAAGTCCTTTCCTGTTGACAGGATGTTAGTGACTGCCTGCTAGAACTAAAAGAACTAGTGGTACAGGAAGTAGGGAGCTGGTGCATTGTGTAGGTCCAGTACCATATTTCATCTAGTCTGCTGTGTATAACTAAGAAAGGAAATGCTATACCAGTTTAAACCAATCAAACCTTTCACCAAGGTACATCCCAGTCTGAGAAATGTTGACACATGAAACAGATACTTCTTAGAATCAATATGACACAGTGTCTTCATCTTTTTTCAGGGAGCTAACTCAGGACCTCATGCTCACAACCTCACGCTTGCCAGGCAGGCACCTATGCCACTGAGCTAAATCCCCTGTCCATCTTGATCTTGTTAACAAGGTGCATGTAAGGGTGAATGTGTCCTCACCACTTTTGCAGATTAGGAAACTGGTGTTTGCTGAAATGAAATAATTTACCTAAGGCTGTGTAGCTGATAGTAGGCAGGACTGAGGACAGGGAGGTATAATGCTAATGCTTACATGTATTCCCAACTCTCATTTTCATATTTCCCTAAAGCAGTGATGGTGAACCTGTTAAGGACAAGTTCCCCATACTATAACCCAAAACCCACTTATTTATTGCTAAGTGCCAACTCTGCAATTAAACCTGAATACAACTCATACATTAATATCTTTGGCCTTAAAAGGGGGGGGGACCTGTGTGCCACAGGTTGGCTGCCACTGCCCAAGAGCCTTGATCTCCCCTAGTCATCCACAGTGACTGGAGCTGGCTGGGCTTGGTGGTGCATGCCAATATTCCCAGCACTCAGGAGGCTGAAGCAGGAAGATTGCCACAAGTTCAGCCTGAATTACAGAATGAGACCTTGTCTCAAAGAAAAAAAAGTGATCATGGAGCCAGAATTGACCTTGTCAAAAGTACCTTTAGATGAAGATCTGAGCACCTTGCTGGACCTTGCATGTCCTTCTTGAGCTCTGCTCTATAACAGCACATCAGGACGTTCTTCCGTTTTGCACAGCGTGCTCTGTCTGAATTGCCCATTCCCAGTCTTCTTTCTGACTCCCTTTCAACCTTTGAATTTCAATTCAAGATTTCATTTGTGTTTTGTTACTATCATTAGCTATCTTACCACTGGTGTTCTATGATTATCTGTAAACTAGCATCTTCCTAATGGTAGAGGCTATGCCAGATTTGTCATTTATTTTCTCATTGCCTAGCCCCAAATCAGACACATTTGTATATATCCACAAATATGGATTAGGTGAGAAGCCATTGTTGATGATATAAATGACTCAGTTTATGTATGCTCTGGTATTTAGGAAGGCCTGTGACATGCAAGAATTTCTGACATGCTTCCCAAGAAGGCTGATACTATATAGTACCTTACAGACTTAATGGGTCTAAAAAGTTCTCTGAGAGCCAGGGACTGTTTCCAGAAACCTGTCATGACATGTGTTTCACCCTATGGAACTTTCGTGGTTAAAATCACAAATGCCTACCTCAAGTTAGCTAAAGCAGAAAAGTGAACAAATTATTGCTATTTTGTATTGACTGATTTTATTTAAATCTGTTGTGATGGATAGCATCAAGTCTAAGAGTATAGGCAACTACACTGAAGATGACAAGATTCACTAAGATACCCACTCTGGTTTGATTATTACTTGCTTTTGAAGTCTTATAATGTCTTTAATGCTTTGTTTTTATTAATGTTGTTATATACTGCTGAGACACCGTGGTAAC
>PVJX010021498.1:0-31804 GCA_004027295.1 Dolichotis patagonum | reverse complement strand
CCTGTCCGAGCCCCTGAGCCCTTGGCTTGGCCGAGCCCCAACTCCCCAAGGCCTCTCCCACTGGTCCCCCGTCTCCCGCTGCTGAAGCTGCGGTGGAAGGGGAGGAGGGGATGCGGCCACCCCCCACCCCACCCCCGCAGCCTCCTTGTTTCCTGGGCCACTCTCTCTCTCTGGCCACAAGAGGGCACCCGAACCTCGCTGCGGAGGGCAGAAGGCCCCGCCTAGCCCACAGGGCGGCCTTGGGCTGGGACGGGGGTGGGGGGACGCTCTGGCCCCGCCCCCAGCCTGAGCGCATCCTGGGTGACTGTCCCTGGGCCCTGCCAGGTGTCATCCTGTGCCTGAGGCCTATCAACCAGGCTGGCCTCCGTCTTCGTGCCTCAGGTTCCCCATCTGTAGGAAACTAAAATGGCCTCTGGCTCGTGGTTTTGTCCTGCTCCTCGGGGGTCTCACGGGTTGCCAGGAAGATGGGTCCAGATGGGCGGGATGGGGGACCCCGTCTCACAGCCCCAAGATGTGACGATCCAACCTTGTGGCCTCCTTCCTCATCCTCACCCTCTCGTCGCTCATCCCAGATCAGGAGAAGCCAGGGACAGAGGGTGCCCAGATAGCAACAGCTCTGCAGGACGGGGAGGGGTGGGCTTCCTGCAGGGGGCGCTGTAGAACCAAACTAGGCCCTCCATCCTGTCCTCAGCCTTCAGCCCCCCATGGATCCCACCTCCCTGGGGGACCAAAGGCCAAATCCTCCCTGGAGCTCACGGGGCCCTGCGTTGCCTGCTCACTCCCTCCCGGGCTCCCCGGCTCCCTCTCTACCTCTCCTCCCTCTGCTCCAGCCTCCTCCGCTCCTGCTGCCCCAGGGCCTTTGCATGGCTGTGCCTCTACCCACAACACAGGCCCGGCAGGCATTGGGGTGCTCGCTGCATCCCTTCACGTGCGGCCTGCTCCTCTACCCCTGCTGCGCTCCCCGTGTCTTCCTGACTCAGTTTCCTTGTTTTCATTGTCACTCTCCGGCCTGCCTTGACAGATGTCATCCGCCTCACACCACGAGCTCCCCCAGTCAGCACCACACACCCACACCCCAAACCTTGCGGAATGACCTCTGGGGCAGCTGGGGCCTTTCCCAAGAGCTTTCTGGCACCCTGAATGCTTCTGGTCCCTGTTCCACGTGCCTCTGTCCCCCCCACCCCAGCAACCACGGCTGGACGCCAGAAAAGAGAACGCGAAGGCTAGAAAGAGTCAAAGCATAGCTTGTTTAATTTTTATACATTTTTACTTTTTTTTTGCCTTTTATTGAATCTTTTATGGAACCCCCTTTTTTCAGTTTTGTTTTGTTTTGTTTTGCATAGGGAAACAAAATAACAGCCAGAGTCACTTTCGGAAAATGGTGCTCAGGCAGGCGCGGCGGCGGCGGCGGCTGGCACAGCGGCAACTGAAATGCGCGCAAGAGGCGGTGTATACATGGCTGCCGGGGCGGGGCGGCGGGGCGGCGGGGCCGGGGCTCCCCGTCTCTGTGCACGGGTGCAGCGGCGCAGGGGAGGCCACGGAGCCCAGGGCGCCCTGTCGGCCCTCGGTTCTGAGCACTGGTGTGCGTGTGTGTGTGCGTGTGTGTGGATGTGCGTGTGTGTGCGCACGCGCGTGCCTGTGGGTGTGCGTGTGTGTGTGTTTCCGGGGTGAGAAGCGAGCAGAAAGCGCGAACACAGAACCTAGCCCGGCGGTATGAGTAGATACAACATGGATACAACGACGGCGAAAATCAAAACAAAAAATCTCGCACGGAAAATGAAAGAGAATCAACACCCGAAACTCAAGGCGGGGGCGGGGGGGAAGAAGAGACCCTGTGGGGAGAAGAGGGGGTCCCCCGCCCCCCGCTGCCTGCACTTGTCTCCTCCCTCCCTCCCTCAGGTCACCGCTGCGCCCCACCTGCTGGGGTGCGCAGGCAAGTGAGGTGCACGGGCTGGGACCCCGGATGTGAAAGGGCTTTGGTTTTGGGGGGCTGCAGCAGCCTGGCTAGGATTCAGGATGGGAAGATGGGGTGCAGGTGCGTTTGGGGGTGGCGGGAGGCTGGGGGCGCGTGGCGCCTCCCTCTCTGGAGCCCTGACCCCCTCTGGGTCCCGTCTTCTCCTTCCTGCCCCCTGCTCTTCCCTCTCTGGCCGGGGTCCGGGGAGAACCCCAAAACCACACCAGCAGACCTGTGAGGCACTGCTTGGGGAGTCTCATTTGGTATCACGGGCAACAAGTTCCGCGGCGTGGTTTTGTCTCTGCCTCCCCGCCTCGCCCCGGGAACCGGGGTGCTCGCCTGACCCCGGCGCCAAGCGGGAGGCATCGGGGCTCAGAGAGGCCCTGGAGGAGACCAAGAGCGACTAGCGTCACCTGTCACCGGAGGGAAAGGGCGCCGCCGCCCTGCGTGCGTGTACAGCGCCCCCTGCTGGGGAGTCCAGTGCCCCGCGTGTCCTTCGGAGGCTCGTGGCCCAGGCCCTGCCCTGCACAGCCACCCTGAGCGGTGGTGGGTGCTATTTCTGGGGACACAGGGTGGAAGGGGACACTTGGCAGGGGCCCCTAAGCTGACTCCCCAGCCGTAATCTGTCTGTCTTTTCTCTTTTGAGTCAGGGCCTCGCCATGCAGTGCAGGCTGCCCTGAACTCCCAGGACCCTCCTGCCTCAGCCTCCCGGGCGTGCGCCAGCACCTTCCCCCTCCCTCCTGATTGTCTCGGGCCACCTGCCTGGAGAGCCTGGGACCAGAACCCAGCTCCAGGCCTGGCACAGGGACCCCGGGTGCCCCTCTTCCCAGCCAAGTACGGCCGGCTGTCCCCACGCAGGGACGGGGCCGGAGACCCCGGGTGCCTTTTTCTTCCTCCCAAGGGCGGGGGGGGGGGAGTGGCGCACCAGGCCTTCCTGCCCCGGAACAGGCGGGTGACAGCCCCGGGGTGAGGTGTGTACCCCAGGCGGCCGCTGAGGAGGGTGGGGCTCTCGTGCGGTGGGGGCACCCCACTAACACTGGCTACTGTCTAAGCTTTGGTCAAGGGCAAAGCGAAGGGAGCTGGAACCGAAAAACAAGGAAAAGAACAAGAAAAACTGAACCCAAAGACGGCAGCCCGAGCGGCCACCAGACAGAGGCCGTGTCCCAGTGTCCCCCGGGTGTCCCCTCCCGGGACTGAGCGCGGCCCCAGGACAGACAGACAGACAGACAGATATTGCATATATGGAGGGGTGTCTCGTTGTCATAGCTGGAAGACAGAGAACGGGAGTGGGGGGCGGGGATCCCCACCCCCAGGCTGGTCTCTGGGGCGGATGGGGAGACGTTGGGTCCTTTGGTGAGGAGGGGGTGTGTGAGGGCGGGGTGCACATCGGACCCCACCAGCCTGCTTGGGGGTGAGGTGAGGACAGGGTGGGGGCACCTCCTGGGGTCCATGCGTGGCATCTGGGGCGCCCCGGGCCCAGTGACATCGGAAGGCCTCGCTGACTCAGGGCCAGGGTCACCCCTGAGGTCTGACCCGGGGGACCCCAGAACCGGGGCTGGGGGTGGCCGAGGTGAGCACCAGGGGACGGCCACGCCCCCGTCAGCGCCGGGCCAGCGGGGTGGGTGGGGGCGGGGCGGGGCCGGTTTGGGGCTGACTTCATAGCGGTTCTCATCTTTTTAAAAAATTCTCGTTTTCTTATTTATTTATTTTTTCTTACAAATAGAAATACATCCTTCTGCGGTTCCTCTCTCCCTCTACGTCACTGTCCCCTCCTCTGTCCTCTGCGTAACTACACGTGCGTCTCATGCAGTGTGCGGATATTGTTGAAGGTAATAATACTTATTCTCCAAGGCAAGGCACGTCATGTGGTAGAAAAGTTCGTGCAAATTAGGAAAAAATGGAAGTTTTCGTAAAGGACTCTTTTTTTGTATTTTTGTTTTGTTTTGTCGGAAGAGGCGGGCGCGGGCGGGCGGAGGGGACCGGCCGGGCGGGTAGATCTGCCATGCAGGCTGCCAGCGCGGGCTGGGGCGGGAGCCGGGCCCGGGCCGAAGCACCATGCAAAGTTAGGTAAAGAGTTGATTCTCTTGCTCCTGACCCCTCGGGGCCCGGCTGGGGGCTGCCAGGTGCACCCCGGGGGCGGTGTCCCCCACCCCTGTCCTCCCCCCACCCCGGCTGAGAAGCTGCCGGACGCCCCGACATCAGCACGACTTCCAGTACCCCCGTCCTCCTGGACAGGCCAGGGGACCACCCTCTGCTCCCCCAGGGCCGGCTGGTGGGGGACAGGACGGACAGACGGACCGACGGACCGAGGGCTGCAGACCCTACTGGGTCATGGGGGCGGGAAGGGGACCTGCGGGGTCCAGGGACCTGGTCCTTCTGTCTTCTGGCGAGTGGGTGTGCCAAGGCCCTGGGGCTGGTTTTGTGGGACAGTCCGGGGCATGGGGCGGACAGGTGGGCAGGGCTGGGGCGGACGAGACGGGGACCCCTGCCCTGGACAATGGCTTTGGCCTAGGATGGGGGGTCGTGGGGTTTATTCCCTAGCGCCAGGCGTGACAGAGGTCAGTGGGGGGCTGGGAGGGGTGCTGTCTGGGCACGGGGCCAGATGCCAAGCACCCTCTTCCTGGCACCTGCTCCCTAAGATGTTTGTCCCTGGGGTGATGGGCGGGGATGGGCTGGGCCGGAGCGGGGGTCAGGGGTACCCCGCGTCCCCAGCTTAGTGTTTTTGGAGCGGCTCAACGGAAACCTTTAGCAGATGGGTGACTCCCCCGTCGGCTGACCCCCCCAGCCCCACCGGGGTCCGAGTGGGCCCCGTACTGGACTGGCCTCCTCTCTCCTTGGGAGGGGGCCGCTGGGACGACACACCCCCCTCACCGCGCCCCACTTGGGGGGATGAAAGTGCAAAGGGCGCCCCCGGGCGGCTGGAGGCACTGGGAGGGGTGCTGTCCACGATGTAAGGCACTGGCGGGGGAGGCGAGGGAGGGGTCCCCGGAACCCGCCCCCGGCGCTGCCCCTTGGGGGTCCCTTCTCTCGCATGGAGGGGGCTCGGAGGTGGGGCGATGGGAGGGGGCGGGCGGAGGGGATCAGGCACTTAAACCACTTGCTGTCACCTGCCCAGTCCAGACGGCACCCCGCCCCCCAACAGCGCCCCCGTCCTCGGAAAGTGCATTGCGGAGAGTGTGCGACCAGGGCTGGGGGCCGGGGGCGGCGGGGTGGCCTCGATGCCCAAGCGATGCCGGGGGGGGGGGGCTGGGAGGGGGTCAAATTGCATAGACGTCTCCTCCCCGAGGGGGTGGGCGCCACAAGGCCCCGAAATCAGGGTCCCCAGCTGGAGAGAGCAGGAGCGAGTTCTTCAGGAAGGGGTGAGACTGCAGGACCCCACCCCCCGCTGTCCCAAAGTCCCTGTGTGGCGGGGTCCTTCTCCGTGGGGGGCGGTGCTGGGTCCATCCCGCCCCGCTCGGGGTCACTGCGGCCCGAGGCCTGGGTCCTCTCGGTCCCCGGGACCCCGCCGGCCAGCACCTGTCTCCCCCTTTGGCAAACACCGTCTGTGGGGGCCGCCCCATCCGTCCATCTGGCCTCACCTGGTCTCCGGCGGGCGTGGGGTCCCGGGCGGTGGCGGGCGGGCAGGCGGGCGGCGCTGGGTGTCAGGCCCCGTGGCCTGTCCCACGGTGTCCCAGGGTGGCAGGGCCGGGCCCCCCGTCCAGCGGCCCTGGCGTCCTTGGTGCTGGAAGCGCAGCCCCGTCTTTCCCTTGCGCCCTCCTGGTCGGGTGGTTCGGTTCGGTTTCCTTCCTGTGGTTTGTCTCCTCCTCCTCCTCTCCTGCGTGCATAGGTCGGTGTGTCGCCGGCCGGGCTGGGGGCCGGCGGGGTGGTTGGTATTTTTGTTTGTTTTTGTTTTGTTTTTTGCTCGCTCTGATTTTTCCATCGAAAACGTGGCCCGGGATGGCGGCGGAGCGGCCTGCGGACCCACGGCGACCTGGGCTACCCCAGATACCAGGACTGGGGGCCGAGGGGACAGGGAGAGAGAAAGAGGGAGGGGGCGTCAGGCTGGCCACGGACTGCCGGATCCCCACGCCCACCTACCGCCTCCTACCCTGGACCTCAGTTTCCCCACCGGTCCCCAGAGCGGCTGTGGGACTCCAGCCGCCCCACCTCGGCTCAGGACAAGGCTGGGGCTGGGCGGCAGGCCGCCCGGGGCGAGGGGGTGTGAGCCGGGGGTGCCCTCATCCATCCCTTCGGGTCAGTGCGTCTCACACGGCTCGGGGGTCGGCATGCACGGACCCCTCCCCGCTCTGCAGGACAGACTGACAGAGCCAGTGTCCCCGTGCAGCTGCAGGGGTTCAGGGTTCCGACTGGGCTGTACTCCAGCCACCCAGCCTCCTTGTCCTGCTATAAAATGGGGTGCAGGAAGGCTTCAGGGCGTGCGTGTGCTCCCACCCTCCACCCAGCCCCAGGACAGGCAGGTGAGTGACCTGCCGAGGAGCCCACTTCCCCCTGGTGCTGTGACCAAGGCCATCTGTCATTCCCCTCAACGGTCCTTCCCTCGTGGGGACCCCCAGAACCTCCCTCCTCCCCGTCACCCCGATACTGGTGAACACGCCCTCAGAGACGTCCGCCGGCTGGCCCCACGGTGCCCGGCACCGAAATGGCCCAGCAGGGACTTGAACTCTGGCTCCTGGACCCCTTGGCAGTGGGGGGAGCCGCCCTGTCACAGAGGCGCCCCCCCACCCCGCACCTGACCATCCAGCCCCAGGCTGCACCCTATTAACCCCGAGGACACGGAGGCCTGCGGGGCTTTTCAGGGACCCGGCCCTGGAGCACCCCGTGGGGCTGACTGAGGGGGACGCGGCTCCGAGGGCCCCCACCCACCGAGGCCGGTGCCCACCCTGCCACCCTCCTGCCCGGCCCGCACCGTCACCGTCTCCGCTGGCGCCGCTGCGCTCCCGCCCCCACCTCCAGCCAAGTTCAAGTTCATCTCGGCCATTACCTCATGTCTGGTTTCCCCTGGCAACCAGACAGGCGCTGGGTGTGACCCTCCCGGTGGACGCCGACTCCCCCCTCTCCGGGCAGCGTCTGCCTGCCCCCACCCCCACCCGCACCCCCAGCGGGCAGGGCGGCCAGGGGCTCGGACCCCGGACCCCGGGCAGCTCGCGTGGCCAGGCTGGCCCTCACCCGGGGCTTCCTGCCCCTCCACTGCAGGGGTGGGGTGGCCTGGGGGGGCCGTGGCCAGAGCCCAGCACGGTGGGGGTGCGGGGGGCGCAGGGGGCCTGCGGCCGACACCGAGCGGGGGAGGGGCACGGCGCGGGCAGCGATGGAGCGGGTCTGGGGCGGGTATCGATCAGACCAGCGGGAGGGGAATCGATCAGCGGGAGGGGAAGGGTGCCGATCAGGGCGGGGGGGGGGCGGCCAGGAATAACGCGGAGCAGAAGTGCTGACTGCGCAGGAGCCGCGCGCCCTCGGCCCTGCAGGGGTTCGGGCTCCCCACACCACTGCCCCCCTCCCTCCGCCCCCGGCCGGCTGTGCCCCTCGCTCCGGATCCGTCCCTGGCTCCCCACTGTCGCGGGTGGGCACCGCCGGTGGTCCCCAGCCCTGCGGGGAACTGAGTCCAGGCCACCCTGCCCCTGGGGGTCCGGCCCATCGCCCACTGTGATGGCCTTTGTTTCCCAGTGGACCGAGGGGCTCGCGGGGCTCCCTTTGCGCTGGCGCCCACGGTAGCTGTGGGGAGCCCGGGGTTCCTGGGAGGCTCCCGGGCGGAGGAAGACTGAGGCTGGGGCAGGGGAGGCCTTGGTCTCCGGGGACCCCTGCACCTCCAACCCGCGTCCCCCAAACCAGGAGACGCGGCCGGCACCTCCCGCTCCCGGGTGGCCACGCTGGACTGCTGCTGCGGGGAGCTTTTAGGCCTCGGCTCCCCGGGCCTCCGCCTGCGGGGTGCGGGCCGTCCCGCTGGTGCACCCAGCTAAGTCGCCTGTCCAGGCACTGTCTCCCCGCCACCCCGAGTCCCGGCGGCTGGGTGGGGTGACGCGGGCTGGCTGCTGTGTGACCCCGGGCTGACACTCCCTCTCTGGGCCGAGCGCTCCCTCTGCACAAAGGTGCCCTGCTCTGTGGCTAGGGCAGCCCCGGGCCGGGCTGTGACTCGGGGGCCCCGGGCTGGCCCCTCGGCCCCGCCCCCCGCCCCGCCAGCCGGCCTCTCGGCCCCTACCTGTGCCTGATAACTGCCCGAAGGATCCCTTGGTCCTAATCCCACAGAGGGACGGTCTGCAGGGGCCGAGCCGGGCGGAGCGCAGGCTGCGGGAGAGGAGAGACCAGAGCCCGTTAGCGAGGGGGCACAGGCCAGAGAGGGCGCCCGCTGCCCGGGGTCACACAGTCAGCCCAGCGCGGCACCCCGCGCCCGCGGCCTCCGGGCCTCCTGCCCTCTCCCTGGGGGAGCCGGGGGTCCTGCCTGGGGGTCCCGGGGTGGGGGAAGGCCCCGCAGGCGTGATTCATCGCTCACACCCCGCCGAGAAGTGGGGGGACCCCCCCAGGCCAGGTGCCCTCAATTCCCGCGGCGCTTTAGGTATCAGTTTCTCCCCTGGAGAGCTGGGCTACGGCCAGCGCCTGCGTCCTGCCCTCGCCCACGACGTCTGAGCAGCTCAGGGTCCAGGGCCACGCGGTGGGGGTGTGGGGGTGCTGGGGACCCTGGCAGCGGCCAGGGAGGGCCGGGAGGAGGTGCTGGGGTCCCCACAGGCCGGGCACCCCCGGGCCAGGCTGGGTTTGGGGCCTGGAGCCCCACTCTGGATGCAACTGGCCACTAGGTTTGCACCTCGTGGCGGTGGGGCCGCCCCACCCCAGGCCTGCTCTGTCCCCCGCCCTAGGGCCCCGCCCTGGCTGTCCGCGTCCTAGAGACTCATGAGTGAGCCTGGGGACCCAGGGACAGCCGTGGGCCGGAGGTGGCCTCACTTGCTCTGGCCTCTGCCGGTCAGGGGGTGGGAACCCAGGTCTTGGGGCTCAGAAAGGGAACCAAGGTGCGGGGAAGCCGGGGCTGCTCTGGGGGTTCCCGGGGTGCCGGGAGAGCTGTCCTGCCGAGCCTCACTGGACCCCGTAACCCCTGGGGTCAGAGCCTGGAACCGGGTCCCTGGAGCCACTGCGGGCCGGACGGGGCAGGAGTTTGTGCATGGTGTCAGCGCAGTGGGGCCCAGCTCGGGTGCCCCCCAGAACAGGCCTCTGCCGGTGTGACCTGCTTTACTCCCCGAGAGTCTGGAGCTGAGGAGTTTTAATGGGAAACAGACCTTTTAAAATGTCACCAAGGTCTCGTGTCTCACGGACAAAAATTTTCTGGCGGACGGGGGTGGGCTCTTGGGCAGTCCATGCAGGACCCGCACGCCTATTTATTATTATTATTATTATTATTATTATTATTATTATTTTTGCAGTTCCGGGGACCGGACTCAGGGTCCCCACGCTGAGCTGCACACCCAGCCTTCTGTGAGAATCTGGAGCAGGGTCTCCCTATGCCAGTCATGAAGCTGCCCAGATGGAACCCGCCACTCTCCTGCCTCAGCCTCCCGTAGTGCTGGGGTGACGTGGGCGGGGCTGGGTGCTTATGGCAAGGCGGGGGGCACTTCTAGAAAGCCAGGAGGGTGCGTGATAAAGCGTCAGGTCTGGGACCATCACCCTGGCCTGCCGTCCCGAGGCTGCCCCGGCCCCGTGGACGCCCGGGTGCTCTGCGGACCCCTGAGCTGGCCCGTGCCCACAGGACTGGGCAGCAGGGCAGGGAGGGCCCCGGGGACAGGGGCACGCTGGCTCCCGCCCCGCGTGCTTACTGGGCGAGATGTGTGGTGTGGCCCGTCGCTGGGAGGTGGCAGTGGGTTTGGTAGCCGGGGACAGCGCCAGGGGCGGAGGGGCCAGCATCGAGGTGGGGACGCAGTAACTGGACATTCTGAGCTGGCCACTTCCGTTTAACTGAGGGGGACAGAGAGACACGTGGTTAAGGGGGTGGCGTCCCCTCCACCTTGGGATGCTGGCGCCGACGTCCCCGGCTCTGTGCCGGGGCCCAGTGGGGCTGAGGGCAGCTGGCCCTGGAGGAGCCAGGGACGGCCTCGCCCGTGGCGCCGGGTCCCCGGGCACTGCTGGGGTCCCACGTACCCCGCCGTAAGCCACTGTGAGCGGATCTGCTCTCCTCCCAGACGACGCCATCTCGTACAAAACCACAGTACCAGATGTCTTCCCCGGGACTCAGGGACACAGCCGGCGGGACCTCGGGGCCTCGAGCTCGGAATGCCAAGGACGCGGGGGGCCACCGGGCACACCTGGCGCGGGCAGAGGCTCGCCGGGCGGGCTCCTCCCTGCCTCTCTCCTTCCGCTTTTCCTTCTCCAGTACCGGGGACTGAACGCGGGGCCTTTGCACCGAGCCCCGTCCATCCGGCCCTTTCGTCAATGTTTAGTGTTGAAAGCCGGTCTCCGTCAATCACTACGGTCCCCAGGCTGGGCTCGCACCTGGCACCCTCCTGCCTCAGCCTCCCGGAGAGCAGGCAGGCCAGGCTCGGGCCACGCCCAGCATGCTTTGTTTCTGACCAGTTCCTCCCATCCGGTGTCACTTTTGCTCTGCACCCCTGGACTCTATGAGTTCCTCGGGGGACTGGCAGGGAGGACCCTGTTGTACCCTAGGTGACACCGACCGCAACAGCTGGCCAGGTTTACACTCCCTTGATCCAAACCATCGCACTGCGGACCTGTGTTCCAAACACCAGCCCCCACGGAAGTCGAGTGTTTCAGCGTGGCCGGGTGATGCGCGTGGGGGGTGGGGTGTCCCCAGGGTGAGCTGGGGCCGCCGAGAGGCCCCCACCTCGACCGTCCACTCACCGGTCCAGGCTGCTGGCTGGCTGGGTCGCAGGCGAGCGAGACGAGATCTTTGAGCGGGTCCTGGGGGTTGAGGTGGGGCGGGTAGCGGATGGCGGTGTGCGGGAAGTAGGCGGACGCCGTCTGGGGCAGGATGGAGGTCGTGGGGAAGTGCAGGGCGGAGGACGGGTGGGGACTCCGGGCGATGCCTGCACAGACAGCACAGGGCGTCACGGGAGCCGCTCTGAGCCCGCTCCGTAGCCCCGAGGCCGGTTCCCGCCTCACCTCGGGCCACGTAACGTCACAATCCCTTCGATGCCAACCAAGTACGGTGCCTGAGTGCCAGCAGCACAGCCCGGGCCAGGGCCTGGCCACAGGCACCAAGGCTTCTGCAGTCCTGGGGATGGACCCGGGACCCCCACATGGAGCTACAACCCCAGCCCTTTTTATTTTGAGACAAGGCCTGTTTGTTTGCTTGCTTTTGGCCTTTTTGGGACAGGGTCTCGCTGTGCAGTTCAGGCTGGCCTTGAGCTCACTTTGTAGCCCAGCCTGGTCTTGAACTTGCAACGATCCTCCTGCCTCAGCCTCCCGAGTGCTGGGATTACAAGCATGTGCCACCGTGCTCAGCTCTAAAATCTCGTCCTCGGGCTCTGTCCATCCTGTGGCCAGTGGCAGGTCCCTGAGCTTCTTCCTGGCTGAGTAATACTTCACGGGGGCACTTGCTTGCCTTGCCCTGACCGGTTCGGTGGCTGTCGGAATGTTTTCTCTCTGCAGTGCTCACGCCCTGCCTCCTCTGTCCCTGGCCCCTGCCTAGAGTATGGGCTGTCAACCAGCTCTGCCTCCTGAGCAGAAGCGGCCAGAGGTGACACACACAGGTGCTGGGCTTTGTGCGCCAATAAAACTTTATTGACAAAGAACAGCCCGCCGAGGGCCATCGTTTGCCAGCCTGCACCCCCGCGCCGGGCTGCTCTGATTCATTGTGGCTCCCCGCACCTGTGTCCTGCTAGAGCGGGGGTCGCCCCCCTAGGAGGTCCCCCATCTCCCCTCCAGGAGCCTGGCCAGTTCCCCGGCTGGGACATTTATCAGCTCTGCTGACAGAGAGTAAGTGGAAGACCAGGTGCATGGTGATGTCATCTTCCTGTCCCCCCCGAGGAGCCCTGTGTGACCCCGGAGCCCCCATGGAAGCCTCCACCCCACTCCCCAGGCCCCATGAGGTCACACACAGTGTGCTCTTGTACAGATGCGGAAACCGAGGCCAGAGGGGCTCCCTGCAGCTCGCTGCAGAGCTGGGACCTGACCCGACACTGTACAGGGGTTTCCTGGCCACCAGGCGTGGCTGGGGCCTCGGGCCTCACCGCTGTGCACGGCGATGACCGGCCGGTGGTGCTGGGTGAAGCTGGAGAGGCGGGGCGAGTCCTGGGGGGACGGGCTGTTGAACGGGGACTTGTCCATCTCCGTCTTCTTCACCGGCGAGGACATGCCTGGGGGAGGGGACAAGCGTTTCACAGGCAGCCCCGGCACGCAGACCACGCTGCCTGCCTCCTGCCAGCCCAGGGACCTGAGGCCGGGTGGGCAGGGAGCCCATTTCACAGGAGGGCACACTGAGGCCCAGAGACTGTGGTGCTGCCCAGGGCCAGCTGGCCTGCATGTCACGGCTTGGCCCCCACCCGCTGTCCTCCAGGGGTGCTCAAGGCCCCCCTGACCCACCCTCCATGGTCACTGCCTCTGTCCCTCCTCCGATGCCCCCAGTGAGCAAGTGAAGAAGAAACAGAGGAGGCTCTGGTGGGCGCCATGTCCCCGCCCCCCATTCCCGAAACTGGAATTCCCAGCCGGCAGCGGCCTGGGAAAGTGGGCCAGGGCGCGGTGACCCAGGACTGCCAGCTGTCACCGTGCCAGCGACACCCACGCTGCCAGATGCTGGCACATCGGCGTTTTCCCAGGGGGCACCTGGGCTCCCTTTCCCAACTCCCTGGTCCTGCAGCGACCAGGCTGCAGTGACTGGGGTCCCCCGGGTGCTTTCACCCCTTCCCCTGAAAATTAATCCAGAGCCCAGCCGGGGGCATCGAGGCCCCGTGCGGGCGTTTCAGGCACTCCTGGGGCTGCCTTGGTGTGGAGATGCAGTAGGCCCTTTTGTGCCTCAGTGGGCCCATCTGAGAAATGGGAGCCTTGAGACCCAGAGAGGCCAGTGTGGAAATCACGGTGGCAGCCAGGATGCAGCCTGTGTGTCACACAGAGCCCAGAGCCGCAGTGCGGGGCACACAAGGCCCTGGGACACCCGAGCGCCGAGCCGGCCCCAGGGGGGTCCTGGGCCCGCAGTTTTAGAAAGGATTTTTAACACTGACTTTCAACCACAATGACCGAGCTCTTCTCCATTTCTCTGAAGCTCTTAGTCCAGTTTCTCCCCTGGACGCAGGGCCTCCGGGGCCGGGGCATTGTCAGGGTGGGGCGCCCTGGGTGCTGCAGGCTGCATGGCAGCAGCTCCCCTGGTGTGATGACTGTTCATGTCTCCAGACATGCCCAGGGTCCCCGGGAGCCCCTCTCTTTTTCTGCCTCTCCCCTCTCTCCTCCCCCCGCAGCCTGCATCCCGGCTTCCTGTCTAGACTGCCCCAATTAGCTGCTTGGCCCCCAATTAGCTGCGTGTTAGGGCCGCTAAGCTGATTACGGGGCTCCTCCCAGCTGGGGCACTGGGTCTGTTCCCAGCAGCACCCAGAGAACCCCCTGCCTCGGCAGCCGCAGGCGTCCGCTTGGTGCAGAAGGGGCAAGGCCTGGGGGTCAGAGCCCTGGCTGGGCCCTAGGAACCTGTGCGGCCCCGGTCCCCACCATTGGCGGCCTTGTGGTCACAGGACAGGGGCCGGATTCTCTTCCCAGGCCGCGTTCGGTGAAGCCCCAAGCCTCGGGGCTTAACCCTTCTTCGCTGTGAAAGCCCCGATCCTCAGTTTCCCCAAATGTCAGCTGACAAGTAGCCTATGAAAGTCTGAGGCAGCTGGACAGGCTGCCTGACCCTGTGTCCCAGCAAGGCCAGCTGCTTTTGCAGGGGCCACCAGTAGGGGGAGATGTCGCCTCGGGGTTCACCCCTGCAAAATGAGGTGTTCTTCAGATGTCAATCAGTGCCAGGGCAGAAACTGTCAGCTGTTGTCTACTTAGTGACAGCACACAGTAAGACTACACTGCCCCAGCATCCACCAGAGCCAACCAAGCCACTTCTGAGAAAAATTCTGAAAGGCAAAGAGTATGCCTGTACTTGATGCCCTCCCTCCCCATTTTCTTTTAGCTGGATGAAATATAGACGTAATGGCAGGTGCTTCGGCAATCATCTTGGATCATGAGGTGGGAATAAAAGTCACATTCAGCAGAACAAAAGGCAGGCACCTAAATCCCTCACACACATCTTCCAGGGCTAACACCTGGACACCTACCTGTGACAGAAAAAAATACAGTATCCTTTGAGTGATACTTCTCAAAACAGCTTTCTAGGGGAGCATGTCAGGGATAAACATCCCCACTTTGTAGGTGAGGAAACTTAAGGCCTAGGGTGGAGGTGGGTAGGTGAGACCACCAGGCAACTGCAGGGGCTGGGCTACGCCCCAGGCATGTGGATGAGTGAATTCCAGCCAGGAAGCCTTGGGATAAAGGACTACCTAGGGCAGTGTTCCTAGAATTCAGGAGTGCCAGCCACCCCGAGGGGACATTTTGCACACCTGTGTTTCCAAACCCAGTCGCCAGCCCACTAGAGAGCAGAAAATTTTGTGATGCAGTTGGTGTTTTGTTTGTTTTGGATTTTTGAGACGGGGTTTCTCTATGTGGTTCAGGCTGGTCTTGAAATCTGGGCTGGCAGCCCGGGCTGCACTGGAGCTTGCAACTCCAGTGATCCTCCTGCCTCAGACTCCCAAGTGCTGTGATGACAGGCGTGCGCCACCACGCCTGGTAGAAAGCAAAATACCAAATCTTTTTTTTTTTTTTAATCGGTACCGGGGATCGAACTCACGACCGCGCGCTTGCAAGGCAGGCGCTTATGTCGCTGAGCTAAATTCCTAGCAGTAAGGAGAATTTAAGATCAAAGGGATTCTTTATGATGAGAACTAGGGCACAGGCCGGAAGCCCGAAGGGAAATCTTTGGAGAAATTCCCGGCAGACATAGTAAGCGGTGCAAGGATTTTTTTCTCTCCTTCAACAGAAAAGTGACCCTAGAGAGCCGCTGCCCTATGAAACAGGAATTCCGGGGAACTCCCGGACAGGACAAAGTCTCCCCGGAGACCCCAGAAAGAAGCACTCTGCTGAGCCGAATCATTAATTTTGGGGCTCAGGAACCCCAAAGACAAGAGAACCTAACAGTAGGGGACCTGAAAATCCAGGCAGAGAAAGGGTCTGCATTTCTCCGTCTGAGCGGAACCAAACTGCTGCGGGAACTCGTGATCCCAAACTACATTTCCAAACGGGCACAGCCCAGTATGACTACAACTCCCAGGAGGCCTCGGGGCGCTGGGCTGGCTTCCTATTCGAAACCCCTGCGCAGTGCCTGCCGGGATACGTAGTCCCGGTTGCCATAACCCCAACCGGAAGGCCGGCTCCCCCCCTCCCCGGTCCCCAGCCGTCAGCCCTACCTCCTTCCATGTCCTCCGTCCAGTTGCGGCTGCTACTCGTGGGAGAACTAGGCGAAGTGTAGTAGTCGCCGCCGGGGCTCGTGTCCACGTCCTCCTCCATAGAGCCCGATTTGTGCCTCTTACTCCTAAGGGGCGAGGAAGAGGGCAGTTACCATGGAGACATAGGGACGACTTGATGGCGGGCTTTGCTGACTTCCACTTCCGGGGGGAGCGGGACTAGGGAGGTGCTATCGCGAGACATCACGAGAAACACGGCCTTTCACCCTGTTTGCCCTCGACACCTGTTCCAACCTGCCTGTTGTTAGCACGGGACACCTGGGGTCAGACGCGGGGTGGGGGAGTTCCGCAGAGGTTCCCCCGCAAATTAGCAGAGCGGAAACTAAAACCCGGGTTGCCTGCCCGGAAGGATTACGATCTCATTCTACAGATGGGGAAACAGAGGCAATGTGTCCAACCCACTCTCAGAGTTATTTCTGCAAACATCTGCGTCTGTATTCTCAGCGGGCTCCCAAGGGCTAGCTGGGCCAACAGGACTTGAGGCACAAGTGGGCCATGAGGGATGGGGAAAAGGGGCACTGGGGTTGGGTTTTAAAGGATGAATAGGAGTTTCTAGGCCGAGGTGGGGGTGGGCTTGTGAGTGGGACCATGCCATGTCCAGAGACCTGGGCAACATACCCGCTGGAAGAGGTGCTGGGGAGCGTTCTCCTCATGCCGGTGCTGGCTGGGTTCAGGTCGTAGGCCAAGTGCCCCTGCAGCTCTCCCAGAGAGAAGTTGGGACCCGTTCCGGTCACCACGGGTGCTGAACGGGGCAAGGGACAGGCGTGTGAGGCAGGCTGGGCAGGGCCTCCCGGGGCCTCTTCCGAACGGGGCCGCCCCCCAGGCTGGCTGGGCTCGGATGTGGCCTGACCCCAGGCTCTGCGGATGGGGGCGGGAAGGGAGCTGGGCAGGGTTCAGGCAGGACAGGGGTGTCCAGCAGGGGGGAGGCCAGGGGGGAGGCCAGGCAGATGGAGGCTAGGGGATGTCTGTCCCTTCTTTGTTGTCTTTGTGGCACTGAGGACGGACCCCAGGGCCTTTGCACTGAGCTCCATCCCCAGCCCTTGCTAGTTTTTAGTTATTCATTTGTTTTTCCGCTTTTTCTGCTGAGATGGTCTAAGTCACCAAGCGGCCCAGGCTGGGCTGAAACATGGGATTTTCCTGCCTCAGCCTCCTCCGCACAGCCTTTGGATTCCGTGCCCTGGGAGCTGGGCAGCCCAGGTGGGATGTGCGACCTGGCTTTGGGCTCTCGGGAAGACTGGGCCACCTCCCGTCCTGGGACTCCCGGATTGGGGACGGTGATGAGAGGACAAGGGGGACAGGGAGGGCTCTGAGCCTCCTCCCTGCTCGGGGACACCAGAGACACTCACTCCGAGACACCTGGATAAGTTCGGTGACACTGAACACTCCCGAGGTGACAAAGCTCTCCTGGAAGTCGGTTGTATCTGGAAAGACAGAGGGCGGGGGTCAGCAGGCAGGCACAGGAGCGGGCTGCCAGGGACCCACTCCCAGGACACCGAGATGGGTTGGCCCCAAGGTCGCCGCAGAGCTGTGGCCAAACCGGGGCCTCCTGGAGCAGCCTGGTCCTGCCCCGGGCCCGGAGACCCTGCAAGTGTGCAGTGAACACAGTGGGCAAGAAGGGACCTGGAATAGCACACAGCCAGGAAGAGGACCAGGCCTGTGACAGCATGGACGGCCCAGGCGGCCCCGTGCTCTGTGAGAGACGCCAGACAGAGGCCGCACAGCGTGGGCTCCATGGACAGGAAACGCCCAGCACGGGCGACTCTAGAGATAGGAAGTGGCCTCATGGCTACTGTATCTGGAGAGGGGCCGCGTGACAGCTCATGGGGACAGACAGGCCTGTGGAATGTTCCAGAACTGCATCGCGGTGATGGCCATGCAGCCTCGTGACCTTACTCAGTGACATAAACCTATTGGTTTATAGATGGCAAAGCTGAGCCGGGCGCGGTGACACACGCCTGTCATCCCAGCACTTGGGAGGCTGAGGCAGGAGGATCGCTGCAAGTTCGAGGCCAGCCTGGGCTACACAGTGAGTCCAAGGCCAGCCTGAACCATACAGTGCAACCTGTCTCGACAACAAACGAAAAGAGTGTCACATAGGTGGGGACAGTTCCTCTCCTGGCCCCCAGGGGGCAGCACGAAGGCCGGCCCGCCCCTCCCCCTCCCTTCCTCGCTCATTCTCCCGTCTTTTTTGCTGTGCCGGGGGTTGACCCAGGAGTCGCACCCAGGATTCCCACACAGCTCCATCCCCAGCCTTTAGTTTTGGAGACAGGGTCTCTCCAGGTCACTAAGCTGCCCAGGGCTGGCCTCAAACCTGGGACCCTCCTGCTTCAGCCTCCCAGACCCCCTCCTAGGGTGACAGGCGCCGGGCCTGGGACCCCCTTCACCGCCACCTCCCTGGGCACCACGGATGCAGCGAGGCTCGGGAAAGGGACATCTGCGGGGGCCCGGGGCGGTGGCTGTCCGCGTGTCCAAGGGAAGTGGCCGCTGCGTTTCCTGCTGACCCAGCTGGACAGCTGGTGTGGACGCGGCCCCTTGCCCTCCCTGCGGCCAGGGTTTCCTGTTTGTGCCGGCCCGCCCGGCTGTCTCCGGGGGACTCCCTGGCGGGCGGACAGGACGAGATTTCCTCTGGCAGACGCCGAGGCCAGGCCCGCGCCTCCCCCGAACATCTGGCTGGCGGGTGGGGGCGGGTCACGGCCCTCCCCCCTCGCTGGGGTCAGCTTCTCCAGTTTCTGCCTCTCTCTCTACAGACATTGAGCACCTGCTGTGTGCCGGGCCCTGTCCCAGTGATACAGACAGACAGACAGACTCTGCCTTGGCCTTTTGGGGAGGTGGGGGAGAAGCAGACACCGACGTGGCCACTGAGCGCCCACACAAACACACTAACTTCCTGGGGAGCGGATAAAACAGGGCCGTGGCCACTGGCCCTGAAGCCAGGGAGATCTGGAGGGAGATAGGTCGGGAGCTGTCCTGAAAGAAAGCATGGAGCATGCAAAGGCCCTGGGGCAGCAATGGAGGCCCAGGGTGCCGCAGCAGAAGAGGCTGGAGCGGAGGGGCGAGGAGCAGAGAGGGGGCTGGGGAGGCGGACCGGCGACAGGTGGGCCGGGTGGGGCTCTGAGGGCTGCAGGGAGGACCTGGGCTTGGCACCTAGGGCAGAGCGGAAGGGTGTGGAGCCGCGCTCAGGGCGCCCCCTGGTGGCCGCCACGGGGAGACGCCTCGGTGCGGGTGCGGGTGCGGGTGCGGATGGGCCCTCCCAGGCAGAGCCCCTCTCGGCGGCCCGCAGCGCCCCTGCACAGCCGCCCGCGCCTGGAACTCACCCAGCGTGATAGGCTTGCTGTCCTCCTGCTCCGCGCCCATGCCCGCCCGGGGACTGCCGCTCTGCTCGGCATCTGCAAGACAAGGAGGGCCCGTGACAGGGCGGGGACCGTGGGGCGAGGATCCGGGCACCTGGAGTCTCGACAGTCCAGATCCCAGCTTTCCCTGTTGGGTTGTTGTCCTGGGCCTGACCTCAGGACCTTTGCACCGACCCCTCATCCCCAACCCTTTTTAAAAGTTTCTTTTGAGATGTTCCACAGATTGGAACCTGCGACCCTCCTGCCTCAGCGGTTCCAGCTTTGCCGTTTTTGCGCTGTGCATCCCCGGACACAGCCCTTGGCCTCTCTGAGTGTCCACTAGGCAATGAAGGTGACTCCAGCAGGACAGCGCTGCATCCTTCTGTCCACTGGACAGGCGCCTCGAGCCTCCCCGGGGCCCTGGCCTCTGCCCCTGCCCCTGGGGCCCCGCCGTCGGTCTCGGGCTCTGATTCTGGGGGCGGCGGGGCAGCTGCTCTGTGTCCATCTTGGCTGAGAATAATCGGGCTCCTCGGCAGATGAGGCGGCAGAGGGGGAGGCGCTGGCCCCGCTGCAGGTGGCGGCCGCGCAAGGCATTATGGGCTACGCGGAGGGGCGTGTACAGGGCCCTCGGGGGTCCCCGTAAATGGTGGGGTCTGCTGCGAGCCTTCGCACCGAGCTCCATCCCCGGCCCTTCGGATTGTTTTAATTTTGAGCCAGGGTCCTGCTGAATCACCCGGCCTGGGTTCCAACTTGAGACCCTCCTGCCTCAGCCTCACGGGTGCTGGAATGACGGCCGTGCGCCACCATACCTGGCTTATTATTATTATTGCTATATTATTATTATTACTAGTATTATTGTTATTATATCTTCAAGACACGAGCGTGGTATTTTGAGCCTCATTTTATATCCTTAAGATGACCTTCAGCCCAGCACTGGCGTTGATGAGGAGGAAATCAGGGTGACGCTGGTGACGACCCCGCCCCAGGGCACCATGCTCTCTTCATCTTGGGGACAGAAGCCACTCACAGGGTCATGAGAGGGGACAACTAGAGCTGGCGGCATGTGTCTGTCATCTCCACATTCTAGGAAGCTGAGGCAGGAGGATCTCAGGTTTCACCGGGTAACACGGGCTCAGTGGGACCCTGTTTCTTTTCCGTTCTTGTCTTTTTGTGCAGCCCAGGCCGGCCTTGGGCTCACTGTGTAGCCAGGCTGGTTTTGAACTCGCAAGGACCCTCCTGCCTCAGCTCCCAAGTGCTGGGGTGACAGGCGTGCGCCACTGTGCTTGGTGTGACCCTGTTTCAAGATAAAAAATAGGAGACGCGGGACTGGGACCCAGCGCAGGGGTCTCAGGTTCTGTCCCCTGCACTGCCCGAAACGCAAGCCCAGTAGCAGCCCGGCCGCGGTTTCCGGGCCAGGGAGTGACCGGCAGGGCAGCCTTGCGGGCTTGGCTCTGCCGCTGTGCCGGGGCCAACTCGAGGTGCCCTGGCAGCTCCCCGACTGGGCAGCGCGGCCCTCGGGGCCGGCCAGGCCCGCTTGGCCGCTGCGGCCGGGCCACCATGCTGGGAAAGACCCAGCCCGGGCGCGGGGCCTCGGCACGGGAGCCTCCGACGAAGGTCGGCCGTGCCCGGCTGCCCTGCCAGGCGCCTCCTAGGGGAGGCCGCGTCCCCGAGACGCCCAGGAGCCAAGGGCGCGCCTGGCACTGTCACAGCGCTGGCCAGAGGCTGCGCCCGGGAGGGAGGGGCCGGGTGCAGGGTGCGCCTGTCAGCCGGCTCTTGGGAGGCTGAGGCAGGAGGGTCCCAAGTTTGAGCTCAGCCTCGGCATAGTGGCGGCCGGCGTGGGGCGGTGAGGGCGGCACCCTGATCCACGCGCTCACCCTGGGGGGTAAACTGAGGCCCGGGACAGGCGATGCCCTCCCCCAAGCAGTGCCGCCTCATGCAGATGCCCTTCCTGGGGTGATCCTGTCAGGGGGGGGCACCTGAGCCACGCAGGGGGACACCTGCGGCCGTCACACTGGAGGAGCCCCTGGCCCGGAGCAGGTAGGGGCTGGGGACACTGCTCAGAGCTGACACGGAGCCGGGCCTGGCGCTGTCCCTGCGTCCCCGGCTTGTGGGGCAGGAGAAGGTGCTGAAATATTTTTAAATATCTCCAGCCGCAGATACGGTCACGGGGTATAAATAGATCCGCAGTCAGCTCGAGGGGACAATTTCACAGGGCGGAGGAGGCAGAGGAAGGGGTGCGGGGAGGGGGCCTGGGAGGCGCAGGGTCCAGCAGCACCTGCCACCCAGCCCCGGCCTGGCCCGGGTATACAGCAGGCGCTCAATAAATGCATGGCCCCGAACAACCTCGCTGAGGCCTCCCTGCCCTGGAGGACCTGGCCATCTCCGCCCGGAGCCCCCCAAGGAGTAAGAGGTTTAAACAAGTTCGTGGCGGACGGGGCGGGGCAGGTGAGGCGGCAGGTCTGGGTCCCCCACCTGGTCGCTGTGTGGCCTCGGGAAAAACATGGTCCTTCTCTGGGCCTCATGGCCCCATCACTCCCCGGCACTCCACCGCTGGGAGCGACACGCACAGGTCTCTAAGTGCCAGGCGCTCAGCAGAGACAGTCACACTCACGCTAGTATAAATGAGATCCTGGCGTCTAGCAGCCGCTAGGTGCCTTCCCAAGGCCGGGTGGGGTTTCTGTGCGGCTCAGACGGCCACGCCCCGCCCCGCGGCTCTGCTCCAACAAACACGGGCTCCCGGGCAGCGCCGGCAACATGACCCGGCCCCCGCTGACCAGCGTACAAACTGTTCCTTCCTGTCCGTGGCTGCGAGCCCAAATTTGGTCTGTCACAGCTCAGGACAAAGTGGCGGTGGCCCTGCCCTTCCTCTGCCCGGAGCAGCGCCTCCCTCCTGGAGGCCGAGCTTCTGCTGGTCACGGTCGCGGCTGGAGGTCACTGCACAGCCCGGAGCTGGCCTAACAGATGTTTTCTCACCACCTAGTTAACCTGGTGGATGGCGGGGAAATGGCCTCCCGCGGTGAGCTGGCCGCAGCACTCCACATAGCAAGTGCAAAGGTCCTGGGGCAGGGACAGGCAGGGGTGCGGGGGTGCCTCAGAGAGAACATGGGAACCAGGGTCGAGGTGAGGAGGCAAGAGGATGGAGTTTGCTCTGGGCCACTCGGGCCACAAGGAGAAGCCCAAGTTTATTCCACGGCGCTGCCAGGCGGGCTGACCCCATGCGTGTTTACTTTTTTTTTTTTCCAGTACCAGAGGAAGAATCCAGGGCCTCTGCATCCCTGGCCTATTTTTTTTTTTATTTCAAGACAGGGTCTTACAAAGGTGCCAAGTTCCCTGGGCTGGGGACAGCATGGGACGCTCCTGTCTCAGCCTCCCGAGGGTTGGGGGTGGGGGAGGCGTTCGAGGTGCAAAGCCGCTACAGGAAGCAGCCGGGAAACCCCAGGTGGAGAATCATCACACAGCTCCCCCTCCCCAAGGGATCCCCCAAAGTGACTGAAGATGGGGTGCTGACAGACGCCTGCATGACTGGGGCTCCCGGCAGGCTGAAGGTGGGGACAGCACCGTGTTTGCAGCTCGTGCTGGGGAATACTACTCAGCCAGGAAAAGGGGTGTGGTGAGGCACGGAGGACCTCGAGGACACAGTGCTCAGTAGGGACACCAGACACAGAGGTCACACAGCGTGGGCTCCATGGACAGGAAACGCCCAAGACGGGTGACTCCAGAGGCAGAAAGTGGACTCGGGGTGCCAGCAGCTCAGTCCAGGAAGATGAAAAGGGGGGGGGCGTGGTGGGAGCCGCAGGCTGTGGGGAGGTGGTGACCGCCGCTGGGCCGGCGCTTACGGCAGGGTTAAAATAAAGCAGCCCTGCGGTCCCACCACTTGGGGGAGGCTGAGGCAGGAGGATCTCCTGAGTTCAAGGTGAGCCCTGGGCCAGGCAGTGAGATCCCCTCCCCCTCCCCGCCCCCCACAAAGGGGAGAAATGGTTGACTCGATCCGTGTGCGTTACCAGGGCTGTGACGGGTCAATATCCATGGGTGTCACTGCCGGCAGGGGGGGCTCACAGAAGCCACCAACCGAGAGCCAGCCTTCCCAGCAGCCGCCACTCAGGCCTGGCCCCGGTGCAGCTGGCTCGGCCCCTGCCACGTCCGCCTCCTTCCCAGGCGGCTGCCAAGGCGAGAGGAAAAGCCAGGCCCTGGAGTCCCCACGGCGCTCAGCCGGCTGGGCCTGGACCCGGGTAGGGAACGTAAGCCCAAGTCCCTAGTGCTCGGGCCAGGTCCTCCCACCTCCGCCTCTGCCCTCCGGGGCTCCCGCCTCCCCGGGCCAAGGCCCAAGTCCTCCTGCAGCCCGCAGGGCCCTCCTGCCCCTTCCCCCGCACCATGCCAGGCTCCCTGCTGCCCCAGGGCCTTTGCACAGCCCACCCTCCACCTGGACCCTGCACACTGACCCGCCCTGCCAGAGCGCAGAGGGGACCCTGGAGTCTCCCATCCTGCACACCCTGAGTGCCGCCCACTGTCTACCAGGCCCCGGCCCGGGCTATGGGAACACAGCAGTGACACAAGTGACACCCACGCGCCCCCTCCCAGCTCCCCCAGGCCTTGGGGCTGACTGCAGGCTGACACCTCACAGAGACAGTGGGCATTGTCCGGGGCTTCCAGGGCCCCCCGGGGACCCCACTTCCTTGGGGCTCTGGGGAGACAGAAGCCCCGAGAGCCCCCCGTGCCGTGTGACCTCATCCCAAGCGCTGTCCCTCCCTGGGCCTCTCTGGCTGACCACGGGACCCCGAAGCCCCCCCGCGCAGCCGGGCCCAGTGGGCACACACCCGGCCTCCCAGCACCGGGGCGGGGAGGCTGAGGCAGGAGGGCACCAGCATCTGCAGTGGCCCGGCCTGGGGACAGACTGAGACACTAAAGTACAAACATGAAAAGCGGGCCCGAGGTCCCGGCACTGGGCCCCGGAGACGCGGCCATCTGGACAGGACGCGGCAGCCTGGCCCAGGTTCCCAGCTCCCCGGCCGGCTGGGCCAGGGCCAGGGAATCGCGTCCGGGCCGGGCTGCTCCTTCCTCCCACAGGCTGGGCTCCATCCCTGTCCCAGGCCGTGTCCTTGTCCCCCGGGGGACCCTCGGCAGGGGTCGCAGGGCCCGGTGTGCATCGGGGTGGCCCTGTCCTGGCCACGGCTGCTGCCACCACGGCCGCCCGGCCCGGGCCACCCGCCCTGGTGACATCACGCCCCGGCAGCCATTTCCTTGCCTTCGGCTTCCAGATGCTCCTGGGCCCAGCGGCCATTTCAGGGGCCCGGGGTGTCCCCGCCTGCACGCAGGGGCACTAGGGGGACCCAGCGCCCTCCTGGTGGCCCCGGCCTCGAGACGGCCCACGAAGGGTGACCGGGGTCGGTGCCAAGCACGCTGGCCGGGCAGTGTCCACCCCGGCCACTCGGCCACCCGCCTCGCATAGCGCCCCGGGGGCCCAGAGGCCGACAGCCACCGGGATAAAAATAAAAAGCCCCGCCGGCCAGGGCCAAGGAGGCTGCCACCGCCGCCCTGCCAGCGTCCAACGTGTGCGGGACCGGGAGGGCCGGGCAGCCTTAAAATAACCCGCTGTTTACATCTGGAGCGGATTCTTGGCTGCCCCCACCTCCCGGCAGCCGCATGTCCCCGCCTGTCCCCCCCTATGCCCGGGTGCTGCCAGGAGACCCAGGGGGATCCAGCCCCGCCAGGGACACGGCATGGACACCCCACGGCCCCCGCGGATGCAGGATGCAGCGCTGTGTGGCCTCCTGTCTGCGCCGACCCTCTCTGTGCCTCTGGGGGAAGAACGGCCGCACCCCGCCCCACCCCGGTTTTCCTCTGCTGCAAGCATCAGACACGCACAGGGGCCGGCGGCAGACACCGGGCCTCCCACCCCTCAGGAGGCTGAGGCAGGAAGATCTCCGGGTCAGGGCCAGCCTGGGGACCAGCTCCTGGGGACATAAATTCCAACCCACGAGGACAATAAGCAGTGTGGGTGCCACCCAAGCAGCGCCCACCTCAGTGCCCTCTCTTGTGAAGCTCCCCCAATGGACAAAGGTCCCGGATAGAAAAGGAATGTGACATGGGGGTGGGGGTAGGAGGGGACATTGGAGCTGGGGCCCTGATGTATGAGTAGGAGTTTGTCAGGCACAGAAAGGACTCACGGTAGACAGAATAGCGTGTGAAAAAGCGAATCCGCCCTTTCCTGAATTCTCACTGCGCGTCAAGCACTAGGGGTTCAGTGGAGATTTATGGGGGGCAGAGAGAGCCTAGGGAGGTGAGGTGATTGGTCTGAGGGTACAGTCAGGACTGCCGTTAACCAGCCAGTCAGTGCCTGCTGTATGCTGAGGCACACACAGCCACTGGGTAGGCAGAGACGACCATCTCTATTTTACAGAAGGGTAAACTGAGGCAGGGTGCCGGGAAAGGCTGGGCCAAGCTCACCGGGTAAGCCAGCTTGAAACTAGGAACAACCTCCCAAGCCATCCAGGTCCCCCCCCACCTCTGGACCTCATGCGGGTCTCAGGGGATCCCCGCTCCCACCCTCGACCCGCCACCTGTCCTCCCCGGAGCAGCCGCCAGGGGGCGCTGTGAGCACCGAGTTGCTCCTCCCTCCCCCGCCACCCCCTCCTCCCTGGGGCCAAAGCCCCGGTCCCCCTGCAGCCCGCAGGGCCCTGTGCAGCCCGGCTGTCCCCTCCCCCCCTCCCCAGCTCCATCTCCGCCCCTCACTCACGGGGGACTCTTCCTCTTTGATGCTCCTCCCCCTTGCTGGGCTCCGAGCTGCCCCAGGGCCTTTGCACAGCTGCCCCTGCGCCTGCAGCCCCTCCCCCAGTCCTTCACACTCGGCTCCCCAGCGGCCGCCCCCTCACGCAGGCCTCCCTGCCACCCCAGCAGCTGCTGAGGCTCGCAGCCACTGCCCCGAGTCCTTTCCACCCCAGCGACCTCACGACACCAGTGCAATCCTACAGGAGAGGGGAACTGAGGTCGCTTTGTCTCCTGTGAAATTTTGAGACAGAGTCTCAGGAAGTCACTAAGGTGCCCAGGCCAGGTCTGAATGTGAGATCCTCCTGCCTCAGCCTCCCAGTGTGTGGGAGGTGACAGGCGTGCACCACCGGGCCGGGGGTTTTAGGAATAAACAGTCACTGGCAGCAAGGACAGCAGTGACCCGAGGGGGCCGGCCGGGGGCTCCCCAGCTGGCCCCTTTAAGAGCCACGCGGTCGGCGGGGGGACCGCTGGTGCCACTGTCCTTACGTAGTAAGCGCAGGCCTTGCATAACGGCTTATGTAAGGAGCGCGGTGCACCGGCTTGTCCAGCGGGACGTCCCAGGCCGCCGGGCAGCAGCTCCGGGCCACTGCGCTGCCTCCAATCTGGGGCACAGGTGCTGGGTCCTGAGGAGCACCCCGCGGAAGTTGGGGAGCCTCCGCCAGCCCCTCTGTCCGCTGGGCCTGGGGGGGGCTGCGGCACCCAGGGCCCAGCCCTGAGGCCCCCTGCACCCACGATCTCGCTGTGCGGCCCAGGCTGGCCCTGAGTTCCTGGAGATCTGCCTGCCTCAGCCTCCCCTCACCGCATGCGCACCACCACGCCGGGCCTGAGGCCCTTGTTCTCCACAAACGGAGTTCATCTCTGCAACCCGCTGCGTTGAGAAACTGAGGCACGGCCCAGGCCCAGCCCACGGCCCTCCTGGCCACTCGAGGGCGGCCCGAGAGGGAAGTCGTGGCCCGTCTATTATTGGCCGGTGGGCAGACACCCTGCTGCTGGGTACCAGATTGCGGCCCTGAAAACGTCAATTTTCCCAGTGACCCACGTGTGTGGGAGGGGACAAGGGCCCCCCAAGTGGGGAAACTGAGGCCCGGTGAGATGAGACACGGCCCAGGTGGAGCCCTGGCTGGGCCGCGGTGCACGAGGCCTCCCTCCCCACCGCGGGCGCTGGCCCTTTAAGGCCAGCAGGCAGCCTGGGAATGTCCCGGGGTGACCCCAGGGGAAGGTGTGGCTGGGAACAAGGGGCCCATTCAGCTGCCCAGGGCGCCTCCGCCTCCGCCTCCGGGCAGCCCACGGTGGCAGGCAGGCAGCTGGCGCGGGAGGGGACCCGCTGGGCGGCAGGGGGACCGAGCCGGACACCCAGGGAGGGACAGAGATGGGGGTGCTGGCCCGGCCACCTCCCCACTGGCCCGGGCTGTGCCTCTGAACCCCGCCGACTGCCCAGCCCAGCTGAGCCCGAAGCTGCTCCTTGATCCAGCCGGACCTGCAGCCAAATTGGCAGCACCAGCGTCCTAGGCCCAGGGGCAGGCCCCGGGGACACTGTGGGGGGATCTCGGATGTGACCCGGACGTCCCCTTCCCAGCCCACCCGGGGTAGGAGGGACCATCACGGGCTCCCCTCTCGCCCTGGGTTATGTGACCTTGCCCGATAGTAGCAACCTCTGTAGGCCCCGAGGGGTTAAAGGAGCCGGGGTGAATGCTTCTCCCGCCTCCTGTGACCCCGACATGTCCTGCAGACACAGACAGAGTAACCCTGCACGGCAAACCCAGCACCCAGCACCCAGCACCCGGGAGGCTGAGGCAGGAGGGTCACTGCGGGTCTGAGCCCAGCCTGGACTGCACAGCCGGACCCGTCTCTAACAACACAGGACACAGCGCCCACCTGCCCTGGATGTGGCCACCAGCAGGCTTAGCATGGCCACCAAGGCCGAGGGCCGGGGTGGCGGCCGAAGTCCTCCTGGGGTCCGCCTGCTGGGAGGGAGCCCCAGGTCACCCGGGCCTCTGCCGCCAGCGCCCAGGGTTGAAAGGAGGCCACCCGGGGCCCTGGGCTTCGGGATCCGAGCCCGGGACTCCTGTGGCCTGGGGACCGTGGGGACACGGCCTGTCAGCCCAGCGCCAGGGAGGCTGAGGCAGGACGATTGCCTGGGTTCCCAGGCGGCCGGGCTACCTAGGGAGACGTGGACTCAGAAAAATAAAAATGACACGATAAAACCCAGCCCGGGGGCCCAGGAGGAGCGTGGAGGGTTCGGCCGGGGCCACCCGCGGTCCCCTCTGCGCTGACAGATTCCCGGCTCGCTGGCCGGAGCCGCAACGGGCCAGGCAGCTGCTCCCCGGTTTCTAGAGCTGCCCCAGCGGCCCTGGGCGGGTCCTTCACCAGAGACGGGTCCAGGAGCACCCCTGGGAACCACGTCCCCTGAGGACCCAGGACCCCAGGGAGAAGGTTCAGGAAGCCCCAGAGCCCGGCACACAGCCGAGGGATTTGGACCTACGCACGCGGCTCCGGGGCCCAGAACTGGGTCCTGGTACTGCAGGCTCGCAGGGACCCTCCTGCCTCAGCCTCCCAGGGACTGGGGTGACGGGTGTGTGCCGTCACACTGCCCTGGGGTCCCTAAGCCATCTCTGCCCTCCATCAAGATGTCGCTCTTGCATCTGCCCTGGTGACTCTGCTGGGCTGAGCTGTGCTGCCCACGGAGACCACACAGAGGGCCTGGCGACACTCCATCCTGCTCCTTGCCTCAGTTTCCCCATCTGTACAAGACAGCCTACGTCCCCACATGTCCCCGCTGCCACCCTGGCCAACTCTGACCCATCTGTGACCTCCTCTCTCCCAGCCCCATACCAGGAATCGAACTCAGGACCCCGTGCTTGCCAGGCAGGCACTGTGCCCCCAGCTGGTCCCCGGCCCCTGCCTGTCACTCTGTGTCCACACCCAGCGGGAGGCGGAGGCCTGGCCTGGCAGCCGGCAGGGGTGGGGGCCACATGGCCGCGTCCCCAGCTACCCTCGCACCCCTGTGTCCTCGGGCCCAGGGCCAGAGTGCCAACTGCAGCTCTGTCACGCCAGCCGACTCATCCGCTCCAGGGGCAGGGACGGGAGACAGTTGTTCCCTTGGTACCTTTGTACACAGGACATGGTCAGCGCTCACCCCCAAGGGCACCCAGTGTGGGCGGGAAGGTGGAATTTGTCACCTTTAATTCCCTGACGCCCTTCTCCCCTTGCAGCTGTGGTCCCAGCCTCGGGAGGCTGAGGCAGGAGGGTGGCAGGTTCCAGTCCAGCCCAGGAAACTTATCATGACCCTGTCACAAAAATAAAAAGGGCTGGGATGGAGCCCAGTGGGAAGGGCCTGGGGAGGAGAAGCCAGGCTGACAATAACAATACCGTCCCATCGGTATAACAGATTGAAGCTGATTGGCTGATTGATGGACTGATTGATTGACTGTTTGATTGTAGTGCTGGGGATGGAACCCAGGGCCTTCACATGGAGCTGCATTTCCCAGTCTTTTGCGTTTTGTTTTGTTTTGTGTTTCGTTTTGTTTTGTTTCTGGAGATCAGATCTCTCTCAATTATTAAACTGCCCAGGCTGGCTCCGAACTTGTGATCCTCCTGCCTCAGCCTCCTGATTATTGTTTTTAGAGACCCCTAGGTTCTTCTCCCAACTCCGCCTCTTAAGGGCTGTGTGCCCGCCTGGCTCCCATGAGGCCCCAGGGCGGCGTGCGGCTGGGGGTCCAGGCTCACTGCAGCCCCGATGTGTGTTGGGGTCACGGTGGCCCAGGTCCCCCTCGGAGGGATGGACCCCGCCCCAGCCCCCCGCTCCCCTGGGGGCCCGCTGGGCCACGGCGGGCACTGAGTGTGGGCGGCTGGCACAGCCGAGGCGGGAACAGGAGGGGGAGGCGGGCTGGGGCGGCGGCGTCAGCACATGGGCACCATCTGGCCTGGCAGCTGCAGGGGCAGGCGGGCCTGGCAGCCCCTCCCCCACCGCGCTGGCACGGCGCCCGCCCGCGCTCTGAGTCGGGTTTCTCCAGCTGCCAGAGGGGGCAGGGCGGCCGGCTGGGGTGCAGGCCCCGGGCTTGGCTTCCCAGGCTGCTTCCCAAAGCCAGGCAGGGCGGGCAGTGGCCGGCTCACCCTCCCCCGCCCCATGGCCCCGCGCCCCACACTTCCTGTGGCTCCGAGCACAGCTCGCAGGCAGCCCCAGGCCCTTTGCACATGCTGTGCCCCCAACCCAGCCTGGCACAGGCTCCCTGGCATCCTTTAGGCCTCATCTGCAAAGTCACCTCTCTGAGGGCCCCGCCCCATCTGGGGTGGCCCCCAGGCAGCACTGAACCCAAGGCCTCCTCACTGTGTTCCATCCCAGTCCTTGCTTTCATTTTTTATTTGGAGCCGGGGTCTCTTTAGGTCACTGAGTTGTCCAGGCTGATTTTCCACTTGTGTTCCTCCTGCCTCAGCCTCCCAGAGTGCCGGGGTGCCGGGTGTGTCTGGTGTCTGCCCCGTCCCAGCACTGCCCGAGCCCGGGGCCCCTCGGGCTGGGTAGCAGGGCCCCCCCACATCAAACCCACGTCCCCTGGACCCTCTGGACCTTACAGACCCAGGAGGCTCAGATCCCCGCCTTGGGGCGCTGTAAAATGGGGTAACACAGCTCCCGCCTCCCCGGGCTGCTGTGAAAACAGAAAAGAACTGCTAAGGCCTCGAAAAAAATGCCTGGCAGGGAAGAGCTAGGACTTGGGGTTTTGATGTAGAAGTAGGAGCTTTCCATATGGAACAGGCTTTCCACCCAAGGAACTGCAGGAGCAGAGGAACCAGAGGAGACCATGACCTTATCTGGGTGACAGAAAGGGACTTTTGGGCCAGTGAGCCTTGTCACCTAAGACCTACCCGTAGTTCCACAGGGGCAGGCTGTTTGTTTGCTTGTTTGTTTGTTTTTCCGAGCTGGGAAGGAGCCCTGGGCCTCCCTCCCTCCCTCCCTCCTTCCTTCCCTCCCTTCCAGCTTTCTTCCTCCTTTTTTGCTTTGTTTTGCTTTTTATTTTTCTTGAGAAGGGGTCTCACTATGCGGCCCAGGTTGGCCTCCACCTTGGCAACCCTCCTGCCTCAGCCTCCTGAGCGCCGGGGTGACAGGCGCCCCAGCCCCGGGCCTGCCTTCCGCATCGGGACGGAGCGGGGTCCCCTCTGCTGGGTCCCAGCGCCCGCCGCGCTGGCGGCAGCTGCAGGCCAGGCCGCTTCCCAGCTTCCGGTTTTACAGCCCAGGCCGCAGGCGGAGGGTCCCCGAGCGGCCCCGGAACCCGGGGCGGGGGATCCAGGCGGCTTCTCCCCGGGAGGGGGCGCGGGGGGCGCAGCCTGACCTCCCGCCCCAGGAGGCGAAGGTGTCGCGGCGCGGGGCGGGGGCGGGGACGGGACCTGCTGACTCCGCAGAATCCGCCTCTATCAGCGCGGCGGGGGCGGGGCGCGCGGCGGCGCAGCGGGGCGGGGGTGGGGGTGGGGACGCCCTGCTCGGCCCGCCGCCCCGCCCCCGCCGCGGTCACCTTGTCCACCCCGCCCCTCCCGCTTGCTGCGGCCTGGGGCAGACGGCGGGGTCAAGGTCGACGAATGAAGGTCACGGCCGGGTGACCACGTGCCGGGCCCTCGCTGCAGGGCGGCGGCGCTGGAGCCCTGCGGGGTCCAGTCCTCTTGTCGCCCTGGAGGCCACCTGGGCCGTTAAACGCCCATGACACCGAGGGGGAAACTGAGGCACGGGAAAGCCATGAGGCCGCAGCGGCGGGGTGGGGGAGAAGCGGGGCGCGGTGAGTGACCGTGGCTCTGTCCTGCTGAGGCGACACCTCCCGGGGGGCAGCCGGATCCGGGACCCCACCTGCCACGCCGCCCTGAGCCCCGTAAGCCCAGGACCTGGACGAGCAGCGTTTCCCACAGGGGGAAACTGAGGCTGGGAGGAGGGGACAGCACCATGCAGGACCCTGTGCTCAGCACTGCCCAGGCATCCGGGGGCTCAGCTTGGCCACCACTGCCCCCACCCCGGCACAGCGCTGTGGACGTCCCCGCCCCGTGTGCTGACAGGGGGACCCAGGCTGTCTGTCCCCTGCCCACGGCTGGCTCTGACCAGGACAGAGCCCGGACGATCGCGGGGGACACCCTGCCTCCCTGTCACACTGCTCACACCAACCCCCAAAGACGCGGCCCTCAGGCCCAGCATGCAGTCACCTCATGTCCACCCCCGACACCATGGGCCTCCCCATCGGCCACCGATCACCGGCCCTGCCCCGTGCTCCCCTCACCCTGAGAGGTCCTCTTCCCCTTCACCAGCTCCTCCCCAC
>PVJX010021497.1:0-31787 GCA_004027295.1 Dolichotis patagonum | reverse complement strand
AACAGAAAATGATCAATGGCTACTATAATATCTCATTTTCCATAAAAAAATTTGTTTATACTATCACATATATTAAAATCCAGTAAGACACAACATGATAGAATCAATGGTAATAGAAGAACAAAAGCATGGTAGGACTTCAAAGCAAAACAATATTAAATCAGCAATGGCTGCCATAATGTTTTGTTTTCTTCAAAATAGCTGTTCATACCATCAAACATAATAAAATCAAACAAAACAGAATAAAACCATTCCAACTGATGAATGAAAACATTAAAAGGCTTCAAAGCACTGTAATGGGGAATCATGATTACCATAAAATCTTATGTACTCTTAGCATTTCTTACACTAGGGAGACTATACGATATTTACACATGTGACTCTGGTTTATTTCGCTTATGAGGATGGTCTCAAGTTGCATCATTTATTTATAAATATCTCAATGTGATCATTCTTTATAGCTGAGTAGTACTCCATTGTATAAAAATACCACATCTTTTTTATTCATTCCTCTCAGTTGATGGGCACTTAGATTGTTTCCAAGATCTGGCTATTACAAATTGTGCTGTTATAAACATGGGTGCACATATATCACTGTGGTATGATGTTTTCAGATCTTCTGGGAATATGCCTAGAAGTAGACTAGCTGGGTCAAATGGGACTTCCAATCCCAGCTTTTTGAGGAATCTCTAGACTGACCTCCACAGTGGTTGCACCAGTCTGCACTCCCACCAATAGTGCAGAAGAGTTCCTTTTTCCCCACAGCCTCTCCAGCATTTGTTGTTGGTAGTTTTTTTTATCCTGGCCATTCTTTTTGGAGTGAGATGGAATCTCAGTATGGTTTTAATTTGCATTTCTCTAATGACTAGTAAACTGTGCCTCAGACAAAGGACTTCTGTCTAGAACTTGTAAAGAATTTTAAAAAATCAGACCCTCGAAATTCAAAGACCCAATCCAAAAATGGGCATCCGAGATGAACACACAGTTCTCAGATGAAGAAATACAAATGGCAAATAAAAACATGAAAAAATGTTCATCATCATTAGTCATTAAGATTAAGATTTTTAAAAGCAATGATTCTAATACTGTATTTTTGGGTTTATAAAATATACAGATGAATCAAAAAATTAAGTAACAACAAATGTAGTGTGGTTGCAGTAGTGGGAATGTAAACTAGTTACAACCACTATAAAAACCAGCACAGAAATCTCTCAAAACAGTAAAATTAGAAATTTCATTCAGCCCATATATTCCCCTTCTAGGTATCTCAAGAAAGAATTAAAGATACCATATTACAGTGATACAAGCATATGAATGTTTATAGCAGCACAATTCATAATAGATAAATCTTGCAAGCAGCCTACACCATAACAAAAGAATAAAGAAAATGTAATAATGATACACAATGGAATACTACTCTGCCATACAGAAAAATAAACTAGAGTCATTTATAGGAAAATGGATGCAACTTGAGACTATAATATATTATTATGAAATAAATCAGACACATGAACTTAAATATTACAGTTTGTCTTATATGATAAACCTTAAGTATAAATAACTTAAAAACCAAAACAAAAGACAATAGGAAACATGGAAATAGATCTTTTGCAAACAAGAAGAAAACCTAGAGATGGAAGGAGAAATCAGGAAGGAAGGAGAAAGGGACTAAGAAGAATTAAGATATGTTATATATATATATATATGCATTAACTCCCCACAATCAATGTAATCATGGACTACAAACATATACTAATTTAAAAGAAAAAGTGATACCTACACTTGCTAAATGTCCTTTAAAAAATATATATATATATTTTTAAGAAAGTCATTCAGCTCAGCAGTATTTGGAACTTTCAAAATAGAAAAAGGAAAAAAAAGAAAAGAAATGGAAACAAAATTCACAGAAAAACAAAAAAAGAACATATATATATGTAAAACAACAAAAAAAGAATTTTATCACTCAACATTTCTTAAAACACATGTATTACTATCAGTATTTTCCTTTTTTTCCCATCAATATTTCAATAAGTAGGAATTCACAATGTGCTGGTAAACAAATTTTCAATGAAAATGTTACTGAAAACAACTATTCTAAACATGATATATCCATGTATTTAAAAATAATGAAATAGAATGTTTGTGATATTGTTGAATGAAAATCATTTCAAACAATAGACTTACTGCTTCTCAACCTTTCAGTTAAGATAAAATATAGTATTTGTTCTTTATTAGTTTCATATATGATACAGTCTGTATCTAAGAGCAGTATATCAAATGGATTTTGGGAGCAAGGAGATGAAATGGGAGCTTGCTCCATATATTCCATGCATCGACTTAGTAGTCTAGTAACTCCAGGGATGGCCAACAATTAAAAAATAATACATCTCTCAAGTATAATTGTAACATTTTAAAACTATAAATATATATAAATTATAAATATATAATCACTGACTACACATAAGTACAGAGCAATGACTAGAAAAACATACGCAAAGTATTAGCCATGACACTTTTCTTTAGATGGCAGTATTATAATTCACAACTTTCTTTGTGTTTAAATGCCTTAATTTCCACATTTCTCATGAAATATTTAGTACAAGAAACCTCCAGCTTCATCCCTATAAATAAAAAAGACTTATAGCTCTAGTTTGGACTTGACAAATGATTTTCACAGCAGATATGTTATCTCTCTTGCTCCAATGCATTTAGTATCACAAACAATAAAGCCAAAAAACTAGTTTGTTTTATTTCTTTTTATGGCTTCTCTCATGCATTCCAAGAATCAAAATCTTAGTCCAAATAAATGAACAGAAGAAAAGTTTATTCCTAAATTTAGAAATAAAAAGTACAAATATAGTTAAACCTGAAATAGCCTTTATTAAAATTTTACAGATGCAACAACAGTACAATTCACATGGTTCAGTGTAAACAGAATGGTGTTTATACTACTATTAGGTATGAAGAGCTATGTGTAATAAAATGCAATTCCTTTAGACAGAAACTTTAGAATGGATAGAAAGCCAGAAATTAAGCCAAAAAGATAAACATACTTTGGGGTTTAGTTATATTTTGGAACATTGTTTATAGAATGAGAAAAATCTAACAGTGTTGCCTGCAGACACAAGGCACATTCACTGATGAGACACATGGCTCATGCTGGAAACATCTGGTCTGTCAAACAGCTCCACATTTTCAAGGCTAATTGGTACAAAACTCAGTGATTCCTGGCAACAAAGAATGTTAACTTCTCTTCCCCATTATCCTTACCCTAGCATATTCATGTTCCAACCATAGTAAATCAATAAGATTATTCAAATGTATAGTATATTTCCATATCAACAACAGATAAATAACTGATAGCAAATTGAACACCTATAAAAGTATTTTAAAAATCTATTTCCAGTGGCCATCGAATACCCACAAGATTTTGACATCACTTTTGAAATTCTTCAAGCCTTAGTAAAACTGAATCAAAAGTTTTATTTGCATGTATTCACTCTTGCCTACCTCTTGCAGCAGTCCAGACACAGAAGCAGAAATACAATAAAGGATATAAAGCAAGAAATAAAAAGGAAGAAGGCAGAAAAAGAGCTGAATTATACCTAAGTGGGGTAACTAAGATCCAAATAACTGAGACATTGTTGAATGCTATCATGAGAAGAAAATGCTGATTCCAAGCAAATAAAATTTCAGTAGTTTTTTGCCATGGCATGGAGCTCTTTCATAATGATGGCTTTTAAAATTATAGTAAGTGGTCCTTGAAAGTAACTCACAACCACCTAAAAGAATTTTTTCAAAATTCAAAGTATGATAAAATATGAAGTAAAAGCTATTACAACAAGAAAATATTCATTCCTTTCATAATCAAAAAATTATCAGTAACAATTACTTAATCCCTTCTTTCTGCTGGAGATACATGGTGAGGTATCTTTTCTTTGGCAGCATAAAATTTAACGGTATAATCAGTATTTGCAGTTAAAAAAAAAAAAAAAGTAAACTCCTAGACCTGAAGGCATAACAAAAAACACACATAACCTCCCACTTTATAAAACAAGTGTAGTAAGGACTAAAAATGCATAAAACAACTATTTTCACTGGACATCAGGCAACACAGAACTGTGATCTCTTACAGAAGAAAAACAAACAAGGCAAATTTAATAATCAATTGAGTTATCTACCTGAAGGTGATTTCTAGATAATGGACACAGAGAAAACCCAAACAATGCCCAGCAGATTCACTGACTGAGAAGAGTCAAAATAATATTTCAGGAAGGCTGAGGTAGTTTAAAGGGAACAATATACCCCTAGGAAAAAAATTACAAAATTCTACAAAAGGTTTCCCTTAAGTCTTTGCTGAGTACTATACCAATCTTGGGGACAATAAAATTCTACACAGGTAAAAAAAGAAAGAAAGAAAATAGAGAGAAAGGGAGAGACTAAAAGTTAGATGTAAGATGAACATTTCAACGAGCTCAAAGCAGAGAAATGGTGACTCTAATCAAAATAAAGAGTTCATGTGGCCTGCTGACTTATTCAGAATACAGAAGGATCAAATCTTTGTTTAGTAAAGCTGACTAACCCCAGTATAAAGGTGAGCCTAGCAGAGCTTTCAGATAAGGATGTGAAAGAATCAAGCAATCTGCAACTTAAATTACTTGCCAAAATAAAGCCCTACATCTTTAAGAAAAATAACACACCCCCACCAGATCCAGAAGTTCATCAATATAATATCATAATCTCTAGTATCCACTCAAAAATTAATAAACATAAGAATTTTAAAACTGATCTATAACCAGAAAAAACAGTCAATCTTGCAGAAGCAGATTCAAAAAAGACAAAAGTGGCAGAAAAATACATGAAAACAGCTACTAGAAATGTGTGTGTGTGCATGTGTGTGTGTGTGTGCGTGTGTGTGTGTGTGTGTGTGTATCGAAACAAATATTTTAACTCATCTTCTTAAACATGAAAATTTTATCATCTGAAATGGAAATTTCTCTAGATAGTATGAAAAAAATCAGACAGTACAAAAAAACAGAGATCAATGTACTTGAACATAGCAATAATAAAACAGATTACAGACTGGAGAAAAAAAACAGATCTTCAAGAAACCTATGAGACTATATTAATCTGTCCAATAATTAAAGTCCCAGAAAGGCAACAGAAAAAGGGTAGAAAAATATATTGAAAAACTATGTCTGGACATTTTTCAGACTGTACAAAAATTGAAAACCTTCAGATTCATGAAACTAAATAAACCACAAGCAGAAGAAATACATACATGCATTTGTACACACACATATACTTACACCAAAGTGCAACAAAAGCAAATTGTTGGAAATAAATAATAAAAACAAAAGCCTTAAAATTACTGTGGAAAAGACACAGAGAGATGCCTTTATATACAGAGAGGCAAAGATGAGACAGTTCATACATGCCACCTCAAAAACTATACAAGCCAAATACAATGAAATCATTTTTATGAACTAATGAAACTAACACTTAGAAATCTATACCCATCAAAAATATTTTTCAAATGAAGATGTACCAGATAACATTTCCTGTCCACTGTGAAACATATGAACACAGACAATAATAAGTATTGACTAAGATGTGCAGAAATCAGAACCCTCATATATTACTGTTTGGAAGATAAAAAGATGCAGCTGCTCTACAAAAAAGTCTAGTAGTTCTCCAAAATGGGGATATAGAATGATGACCCATCAATTCCAGTCCTAGGTATATTCCCAAGAGAACTGAATGAATATGCACAAAGACTTGTACATAAATATTTTAGCAGCATTATACATAAGAGGTAAAAAGTGAAACTAACTCAAGTAGTCATCAACTCATGAAAAGACAAACAAAATGAAGTATATATATACAATGAAAGAGTGTTGAGCCATAAAAAAAGGAATGAAGTAGTGGTACACACTACAACGTGGTTGAATGTTGAAAATAGTATGTTAAGTGGAAGTCAGACACAAAGATCACACACAATATGATTCCACTCATATGAGATGCTCATAACAGGCAAATCTTCAGAGATACAGTAAGTAATTTATGGTTGCTTAGACTCAGGGGAGAGAGGAATGCACAGTTTCTCTGGTGGTGATTGAAATGTTCTAGAATGAGGTAGTGTCTATGGTGGCAGAACCTTGGGAATATTCTAAAAACCACTCAACTGTACAATTTAAAATGGTGAGTATTATGGTATATGAATAATATAACAATTTTTTTAAGTGAAGACAAAATACTTTTTCAAAAAAAATTTATTTCTCAAAAAAAAAAATTATTTCTCAGAGAATTCAAAGCCAGCCAACTGATCCAACAAACAATGTTAAGGGACAATCTTCAAGCAGAAGCGATAAGTAATACCAAAGAAAAACTACCAAAAGGGCGAAAAGAGCATCAATAAGTAGGTAAATACAAAATTTCTTCCTTTAATTTTTAATTTTTAAAAAGCAAAAAACATTTCATAGCAAAATGCAAATAATTATAGTCACTACATATCACATTTTGAAATAAGATTTATGACAATAATGATACAGATGAAGGGATGGTAAAATGGAAGCCTTTTTAATGTATATAGTAACTGCATATACTTCTGAGATGCAGTGTGATAATCAATAAAGGTATATATGTAATGTTCAAATCAGACTTATCAGCATTTCCACTTAAAGAAAAGTATAATGTTATAAGAATCTTGCATTGTATGTGATTTGACATAATGTTATTTAAAGATCCACCATAAACTAAAGATAACCATTGTAATGTTAGAAGCAACCATAAAAAAACAAAAGAAAGAAAGTTTATAAGGCATTACTGAAAAGACAAAATTCTAAAATACAGTCAACTGATTGAGAAAAATCACAGTACTGGAGAGAGGGAAAAAAACAGAATAAATGAAATATAAATTAGAAGATAGATTTAAATCCATATACTGATAATTGAATTAAGTGTAAAAAGAGCAAAACAATTGAAAAGCAGAGACTGTCACATGAGACCAATTTTTAAAAGCAAGGTCATAAAATAACAAACATATAATCTTCAAAAATGACAAGATCATAAAAGTTAAGGAGAAACTGAAGAGAATTTCAGATTCAAAAATATTAAAGAAATATGACAACTAAATGCAACCTGTGATTTGAACTGGGTTCTTTAGCTGCAAGGAACATGATGAAGGCAACTGGCAAAACAAATTTAGTGTAAGGACTAAATGCTACTAATATACCAGTGTTAATTTCCACTCTCCATTACAATGCTGTAGCAAAAGAAAATATAGGAAATCAGACTAAAGTACAGTATTAAAGGTGACAGAGTATCATATTAGCATCTTATTTTCAAATGATTCAGGAAAAAAAATTTACTGAATCTTTGAATACTTAAAAGTAGTATTTTTAGCTGGGGTGGGGTTCATACCTGTAATCCCAGTTCTAGGAAGGCTGGAGGCAGGAAGATCACTGAGAGTTTGAAGCCAGCCTGAGTATAAAGTGCAATCAAGGCAGACTAAACTACACAGTGACACCCTGTCTCAAAAAGACAAAAATTAATAATAATGTTTTAATTCACAAAATAAATTTCACTATATCAGAACTACTATACAACAAAAATACTAACTCTATAAAGTTAATAAATAAGCCATAGATAGGAAGACAATATTTGTACAGATTACAGAAAAAGGCACCCAAAAAATGTAATTAATTCCTATGAATACAAAAATAATAACATAAGAAAATGAACAAACTATATTAAATAAAACTTCAATGTCCAAAAAACACTTACAATACTATATCAAAGAAATGAAAAACTATCAGCAATCTATTATAGTTGCAAAAAAAAAAAAAGTTTGGCAATAAAGATGTTATCAAGAGGTAAAATAACAAGATCTTACATAAAACGCTGGTGGTAATGTAAACAGGTAAACCACTTTGGAAAACAGTATCTAATAAGATGAAAGACCACACGTTCTTTCTCTGATCCAATTGATTGCCCTCTAGGTAATCAATTGCCTGTACCTCTAGAACCCTCATGGCCTCTGGCTTGTGAAAAATGAAGAACCTCAGTAGCAATATCAGACGTTCTTAGTCCATGTGATCCATTCACACACCAGCATTTTAGGAACATTATCAAGGCACTTGAAATGTCAGTCCAAAGACATGAACAAAGATATTTTTTCTAAAATATTTATTGTATACTGTCTGCATGGCAAACAACTGGAATCATACCAAATGCCCCACCCAGTACCAGTAACAATCCCAAAAGTCTCAGTGACCTAAAATACCAGTTTAAAACTTAGTAAATTGGCAGGAAAGCTCTTCTCATTAAAAGTACCCAAGGACTGAACAATCATAAACATTATTATTTATCACAACCAAGGGAAAATACAGTACTCTGAAAGGTCCTGCATTTGAAATGAAATGCTAATCTCAAAGGTGACACACATTACTTTTACTCATATCTTATCAAAAACAGTCATACAGCCCTACCTATACAAGGAAGCCCAAGAAATATAACCCTACCTGGTGCCAGAAAAAAGCTGAGCTAAAAATATTGGTAAATAGCACTAACAATAAATAATCACTGGAGCTAGGAGAGGAAATACAAGTTACTCACATAGTGAGCAACCACACAATGATTAAAATGGATGTACTAAATCTGTACACATAAAGGAAAGTTCAATGTTAGTATGAAAATCCCATAAAGACAGATATTTTCATGCCTTATTCATACTGTATCTCAAGTATCGAGAGTGACACCTAATATAAACTAGAACATAAATAATTCATTTTTGTTGAGTGAATGACTGGATCTCAAAAAAAAAACACAACTGAGAATCATCTAGATAATAAAATAACATGATTTATAAACATTTAAAACACCGGGGATTCAACTCAGCTGCATAAGTGCCTGCCTGGCAAACACGAGGTTGTGAGTTCAACCCCCGGCACAAATAAATAAATAAATAAATTTTAAAAACACAGACAAGGATAGCCACAAAATTTGTGATATTAGTTTCCTCAGGCAATCGGGAAAAGGTATATAGCAAGGAAAGGGACATGAATTTTATTGACAATTTTTAAAAATATGATAGCCAGACATGGTGGTATACGCCTGTAATCCAAGCTATTTGGGAGGATGAGGCAGGAGGACAGTAAGTTTAAGGCTAGCCAGGGCAACTCAGCAAGACCCTATCCCAAAATAAAGAAGGGTGTAGCTTAGTGGCAGACCACTTCTAGATTCAGTATGGTGTGTGTGTGTGTGTGTGTGTGTGTGTATTTGTCCATATATATTTAGGTTACATGTTTACAAACATGAGGATATATGTTCACACATATACATGTTTATACATATGTTTACATATATATATGGTCACAACTGGAAAGTCATTAATCTCTTTTTAATTCAGACAAGTAGGAACCCACACGCTTTTCTATTTCCTGCAATTTAAAAACTTTACTAAAAAACTATTAGGAAAACATCACTATATTCATATTTCATTAAACATTATGTTTCATAGTATTCTACCAATTTATTCTATATGAGCATATTCTCTGGTGGAAAAGGGAGTCATGGAGACAATTCAAAGAAACAAAGTATTTGATGCTTCATGCTTTAGCTTCAAAATTCTTAAGAATTTAGACTTTTTATTTACAATGTTTCTAGTCTTATTTCAATATTAAATACACTTTAGCTGCATACCTTTTCCCTCAAAACCAAGTAAAATTAGCATTGCAGGAAAATGTACTCTGTCCGTTCTAACTATTGCTTCACATACCCACATACTACAAGGTGCCCCAAGGCAAAGAAAGTACGGATGCTTACTTTAGTTTGATAATAAAAGTGAAAGTCACTACAAAGTCTTCTCTGGAATAAAACTAGAAGAAACTACATAGGAGAACAATCCTCTGGATTTGACGTTGCCCTTTGTGATGGTTATGTTTATATGTCAGTTTGACTAGGCTATGTTACCCAGATACTGCTCTTTGTGATGGTTACCCAGATATTTGGTCAAATCTTTCTACAAGTTTCTGTGAAGCTATTTTTTGGACAAGATTACCACTTAAATCAACAGGCCATGAGCTATGACTATTCTCCATAATGTGGGTGGCCCTCCTTCAATCACAGTTGAAGATCTTAGTAAAAAGCAGCTAAACTCCTGAATTCTACCAGAAGACTGTCTTAGGACTCAAGTTATACCATTGCCTCCCTGTACATTCGGGGCTTACTAATCTCCATACTCATGTAGCCAATCACTTAAATATTTCCCTAGACAGACAGAGAAACAGACACGAACCAGCCTGTGTACACACACAAGCACAAATATTCTATTGGTTGTTTTGCTAGAGAAGTCTGACAAATACACTCCTACATCAGAACCAGTGACCATTTTTTTCTGACAATACTAAACCATAATATCTTTTTCAAACTATCACTAATTATATGCTCTTTCTATTAAAAGACTGGGACTTCTAAAAATCAAGCTAAACTATTATTTTTTATTAAACATAATATATGAGCAGTAGTAAACAAATCTAGGCTGAATCAATAACTAGATACACATAAGGCTAAAGAAGATGTTATTATGTTTGGAAAAGTGATACCAAATATAGACCTTAAAAGTATTCTAGAGCTCAGGATATGATTCAGGGATAAAGTACTTGTCTAGTGTGCACCAGTACCTAGATTTAATCCCCAATTTTCCACTCTTGATCCAAAGAAAGTAGCCGAAAAACAAGTTTAGACTACTAAAAACAGATTTAAACAATAAATTTTCAATAAAAATTCTTACCTTTTAGTTTTCATCTGGTCTCTCAATTTGCTATACATCTCTAAGACTTGAAAGAGAGGGGAAAAAACACGCAAACATTATTTAGAGAAAGTGAAGGAAGAATTACAGCTAAAAGAATTGCATCAAGAATCCTACTCCATTTCTAATTCCTCACCTGGAAGACACAGCATTAATTTATCAACAGTGGCAGAGATATTTCTTTGTTGTAGTCGACACTGCTTCAGCTCTTCCATTGCTATCACCAGCTTGGTAAGAGAAGGGAAAAAACACTAAATTATGCCAATAGCTGTAAATAAAAAGCTTTCAGTCACATTTTTCCACACTGTGTTCAATTCATCAGAAAATCCCAGACAGCTTCATAGTAAGACCTGCCAAGTGAACTAAGGAACTGCTTTTCCCAATCAGTAAAACATCTTGCAGAGTTTCCCACTTTCTCCCTAAAATACAAAGTATGTTAGAATGGACTACATGAAATGAACTCCTGAAATGTAGAGGCTATCCAGGAGAAAAGAAAATATTTTATATATTTTCTCCAAACGCTATTCATATTCTTCATGATTTATGGTTTCATCAACCTCCTGAGAAGAGTCTATATTTCTTTTACCAGAGCTAAACTGCAAGAAAACAGTCCTTCCTATACAGCTTCAAATGAGCATGAAAATGATCTTCAATTAAGTTTCTATTTCAACAAATAAGCCACATACTTAGAAGCTGTGGCTTATCTATGAGACCCAGTTTAGTAAAGAGTAATCCACTCTTCTTCCCAGGTAGAAGCTCCTAAAGGCTTCTTCCTGAAGTCAACCCACAATATACTAGCAGAAACTCTACTCTGTATATTAGAATATAAGAGACAATAATTTACTTATCCACTTGCAGCACTGATCCTACATCCATACCTAAAAATGTTATTCCTTAGATATCATGCAAAAAAGAATGAAGAGAATGCCCCTATTGTATAATTTATCAATCAATCAAAAGCAAACCTTAAGGATTATTAAAATTAGACATTAAGTAAGGATGAGAGAATAAAGGAAGTACATGATACAGAAACCAGTAATAAACTATGAGTCAGAAAACTTGGGGGAAGGGGCTGGGGATTTAGCTCAGCGGCATAAGCGCCTGCCTTGCAAGCGCACAGTCCTGAGTTCAATCCCCGGTACCGACAAAAAAAAAAAAAAAAAGAAAACTTGGGGGAGTTTTGGGGGCGTTTTTTGGTACCTGGAACCAAACTCACAACTTCGTGCTTACCAGGCAGGCACTGTGCCACTGAGATATATCTCTGGCCCCGAAAACATCAATTTTAACCCCAGTCTTACCAATTATTTTATAAACTTAGGAATCATCTGTTCTAGTCATCATCAATAAAACGGTGATAATAACTGCTCTGACATTGTCATTAGTTTACCATGAGTATTAAGTGAGTAAATGAACATAAAATACCACTAACTGTAAAGGTTTAAACAGTGAGTATATCCACTAATAGAATCAATGATTCTGTTGAGCCCCCTAAACTGGGGATTGAACCCCATTCCTCATGCATACCAGGCAAGCATTCTACCACTGAGCTATATCCCCAGCCATCATTCATTTTGTAAACAAATATTTACTGAGTCCCACTTTGTGCCAGTTGCTATTTAAGCAGAGACAAGTGATACACCAATGAATAGAATAAAGCTTTCTGACCATACAAAACTAGTTTCCAATGGCAGGAGACAAACAAAATACAAATATGTAAGTAAAAATATAAATTAAAAGTATGACAGGCTCAATTGAGAAAAATAAACTGGGAAGAAGTAAAAAAAAAAAAAATGCATGAAGTATTGGGGATGTAGTTCAGTGGTAGAGTACCTGCTTAGCATGCACAAGGTCCTGAGTTCAATCCTCCATATCACCAAAAAATAAACAAAAAATGCAAGGAATAAGGGTAAGGATACAACAACTAAGTTTAGGACAGGTCTTACTGAAGTTAAGTGAGTATTAGGGAATGAACATTTCCAGGCAGACAACAGCATTGGCCATATTTTCAATCAATGATTTAAAAACACAGTGAAGGAAGACTGCATCTTCCCTCATTAAACTGTCTAATAAATATATATTTAACTGAGATAAACATCAGAAGAAGCAACAGTAATACCTAAGTACTTCCAATATACTGCTTAAAGTCTTCTTTTATTTAATGAAATATGTATATATTAATAAAGAAAATATAAAAACCATTTTGTTTTATTTCTATGAAAAAATAAAACAACACCTAAAGAATTCCAAAAAATTAAGGACCCCTCCCAAAATAAAGGACCCAATCAAAAATATGGCCAACCAAAATGAAAAGACAGTTCTCAGAAGTATAGATGGTCAATAAATACAAGAAAAAATGTTCAACATCACTGGATACAAAAGAAATGCAAATTAAAACTACACTAAAATACTACCTTACCCCAAAAAGAATAGCTATCATCAAAAAAAAAAAAATCTAATAATAACAAATGCTGGCAAGGATGTGGGGAAAAAAGAACTCTTCTATAGTACACTGGTGGCAGAAACGTAAACTAATACAACCACTATAGAAATCAGTGTGAAGAATGCTTACATAGTTTTTGTAAGCCCCTAAATGAAGAACAATCATCAACAATGGTATAAAACTGAAAATATTTTTTGAAAAGATAAAATGACCTTACTTCTTTTCCCTCTTGTTGCAGTTTTCTATTAGTATCCGTCACTTGATTCTGTGGAGAGAAGATAGTTTAAACTCATAAAAACATTTAGACAATAGTTGGATAAGTATCAAAAATTAATATGAAGCCAGGCACAGTGGTGCACGCCTGTAATCCCAGCACTTGGGAGGCTGAGGCAGAAGGATCACTGTGAGTTCAAGTGCAGCCTGGCTACATAAGCAAGTATGAACTGCATAGCAGTGCCCTGTCTCCAAAAAAAAAAAACAAAAAATTTAATATGAAAAGGTAGCTAGCTGCTTTTCAGTATTCTGCTACATGCTGGTCCAGTGACTTTCTCTTGAATGTAAACTATATCCACTTTTCTACTGGACATTTGCATGACCTTTTGAACAATGAAAAGACACGTAATAAAAGATACGTTTACATTGGAATATTCCAAACTAAGATACTATAATGACTAAAGATCACACTCGTAACTTTGGAGACAAAAAAACAAGAGAAAGAGAGAGTAGAAAAAATAATTTATCAAGGACTTTATCATTTCTCCAATAATCTAGAAAGAATGAATTATATCGTGGACATTTCTCACTTCCCCAATGTATTCTTGAAAGCTTAGGAATAAATTCAACCTTTTTTTGGTATTGTTTTGCTTTTTGCTTTTTTGTTTGTTTTGTTTTTTGAGACAGCATCTCAGTATGTTGTTCACACTGGCCTTGAACTCACTATGTAGCCCAGGCTGGCGTGGAACTCACTGTGAGCCTCCTGCCTCAGCCTCCGGAGTGCTGGAGTTACAGGTGTTTACCACCATCCCCTATCCATAAATTCAACTTTTTAACACAGATCAAATTTTTACAACTTTTTATCAATCTAATTTTAGAAAATATTTTATCTTAATTCTCATACTTTCATATACTCATTAATCTCTCTATCACATCAAAAATATGCAAATAAGACTTAAAATGATCTATAATTCATAGTTTAGAGGAATGGGCACACAACCTTACTAGTTTCTACTGTTTTGGTACTGGGGCTTGAACACAAGGTCTCCACACAGAGCTACATATCCAAACCTTTTTAAGGGTTTTTTTTTTGTTTGGGTCTTTTCAGGGTTTTTCGTTTTTTAGAGACAGGGTCTCATAAAGTGGCCCAGATGGGCTCAAATTTTTGATCCTCTTGCCTCAACCTGCTGAGTAGAAGAATATACTTTCAATGCCTCTACCAATGTTTAAAAAAAATAAGTATATAAAATAGTAATTTCTTCATCATTTCAGACATTATAAAAACATGAACAATATTAATTTCTAAAACTCTCTTTAGTAAAAGCTTACTAGCCTTACACCATTAACTACTACTCCTTATATTCAGATTACATTCCCCTAGCCCAGTATTTCCTGTAATTGTACCTTCAAAGATAGAGAAGTATTAATGTTATTAACATAGTGTACATACTCATACATGTATACACACACGCATGCACACTGTAAATACTCAAGAAAAAGAGATCATATGAAATGTTTTCCAAATTTACTTAACACTGTTTTATTCAAGATCATCTCAAGAAACTAGGTTTTTAGGAAACCAATTTTTTAAAATCTTTTCTGAGAACTATACACATTAACTATATATTTTCAGAGCAGATTCCCACATGTACCTCTGCTTTCAAAGACAAAATGAAATTTGACCCCTCCAGAAAACCTTTAAAAACTATTAGAAAGAAAGGCAAGAAACACTCAAATTACCTCTTTATTGCTTAATAGCACCACATGTGAAACACTTTGTTGTTTTATTGGACTATGAATTAAAGAGTTTGAGGTAGCTGCCCAAAATGCAGATCCAAGGCATTAATAGACGCACTGTCTAAAGCAGAGATCCACAAACTGCATAACAGGTCAGATGGTAAGTATTCTAGGTTTTGCAGGCCACAGTCTCTGCTGTAACTATTCAACTCTGCTGCTGTAGCAGGTATGCAATCATGTAAAAATGCAAAAAAAAAAAAAAAAAAAAAAAAAGTAAATAAGTGAACATAGCTGTGTTCTAACAAAATTTCATTTACAAACACAGAATCTGCTGATCCCTGGATTACAATAAGTAATAAGCAGTAAGACCACACTATGAGAATCACATTCAGATGTTTTACAAAGACCACTGACAAGCTAAAGCACAAAGGTGTGAATGGATTTGGGGAGGGAGCCAAAGCTACCACGCATGAAAAACAATTGAAGGAATTTTTTAGCCCAAAAAGGGGGCAAATATCTATTCAGAGACACTCCATTCAGACCACATACACCACACAGCACCCCTGAATAACAGCAGCCTTCAAATATCTTGAAGACCTGCAGAAGAGAAGTGGAATGACTGCGCTTCAGAGGAGTTGTTCAATCATAAACTACATTTTTAGTTTAATTCTCTACTGGAGGTACCTTCTAAATTCAACCCTCCATAATACTATAAGGTCATCATTAAGTGTTCCTATTTAAGTAGCCTTCTTTACCTTATGAAGATACTATTTTTCAGTTTTTTTTAACCTCAGAAATTCACAGTAAAAAATATATTTTACATAACAATTCACCACACATACATAGACACAATTTCCAAGAAATAATTTTTGTCCTTACTATATATAATATACTGTATTTCCTAATCAACTGTTTAATTTCAGTATTTGTTAAAAGATCACTAAATCAAAGTCTGCTAAATGGAATTCGTGCAAACTATAGTCTAAAATACATATTTAAGCCACACATGGTGGTATATGCCTGTAATCACAGTACATGGGAGGTTGAAGCAGGAGGGTCACCATCAGTTCAGGGCTTATCTGAACTACATAGAGAGACTCTGTCTCAATAAAATAAAATAAAATAAAACAAAATAAAATAAATAAAATAAAATAAAATAAATAAATAAATAAATAAATAAATAAATAAATAAATAAAATAAATCCTGAGGAGCCTGATTAATGCTTCTGGTAAGAAAGAAAATATTTAAATACTATTCAAAAATTATTTCAATACATTACAATGAAAAGAAACTATACTGACAATAGTCTAGGATGGTACATCTTTTGATTTAGAAAAGTATGGCATGTATGTACATATACATATATATAATATGCATGCTATAATCATGTAATGGACATCCTAAAGAGCATATTTTCATTGTGGTGTTAACATAGTATTGTAAATAGATAATACTTCTCCTTTTCCATTTCTGGCACTATTTCACAAACTTTCTTATAGCTCAGGAAACTACCTTTTATTGGTTCTTAACCTAGATCAAACAGATCTCCCTAGAGCACAGTCTATCAGGTATGCAGGTAAACATCAGTCCACTCAGCACCAGAGCAAGTGGGTGGAGCCTGAAGCAATAAGAACCCTGAACTGGTAGCATCCAGTTCAGATGTTCTTTCAGAGACATCCTGACCAATCTGAAGAAATCTGCAACTTGAAGCAATCTGAAGGGGAAAGAAATAAGAGGAAAAGTGGATGAGTACCAACCAGCAAGTGATATCATCAGCTTATGAGCATTATAGGCAATATTCAGTGCTGCATGGCCAAGGAGGTATTCCACCACATGGCCACTTCAATATCCTGTGGACTGTCATGGACTCAGGTCCCAAGACACTGTGTGAGAGGTTTAGGATACAAGTATGAAACAGACATAGAAAAGAACAGCCGAAAAGCCAAATCTTGGAAACAACCCAAATGGCCATCAACCAAAGAATGGATAAAAAGGATATGATATTTTTATACAATGGAGTACTACTCAGCTATAAAGAAGGATCACATCAAGACTTTTATAGGTAAATGGATGAGACCTGAGACCATACTCAGAAGTAAAATAAATCAGATTCATATATGTAAATTGTCTCCCTTTAAGTGAAGAAGAAACTATGACAGGTACAAAAGAGAAACGTAATTATGTTGGCAATATCTAATTTTTTTAAGATGGATGGATACTGTTGTATAGGTCTATGAACTTTTTAAAACCTTAAGATGCAATGTGTTTTATACTTTAGAATTTTGAAGATTTTATAAAGATAATGAAGTACATTTTATATAATACATAACATCCTCTAGTGGAGAATAGTAGAATATTCTATAATCAAATATTAAGATTTCTATGGCAAAAGATACACATTCACATTAAATAAATTTGATAGTTTTGTGTCCATTTAAGTTGTTCTACAGTCAAATGAGCTTTTAAAGTGCTGTACATTTAGAATGTAACTTAATATCTGATAGCCTACTTTATCCCTCAATAAAGTTTTTTCTTTTTCCTACCAATGTGTTCTTTTAGATGAACTATACCTTCATCATGAAATTAACCCTATACCTAAGAAAATTCTTTTAGAGTTTTAATTCAGATTCCAACAAGAAAAGAAATAAACGCATAAGGACTAGAAAGAAGAAAATAAAACTGCTAATCACCCTCAGATTATATGAGAAATATTTCCACAGAACACTAAAAAAATCTAAACATAAGTTATTCAATATAACAGAATAAGTGCTCACTTTGGTAGCACATAGAGTAAAAATCAATAGAACAGAATAAGTTTAGTAGAGTAGTTAGATTTAAGATGAATAAGCAAAGTCATTTATCCAATATTAAGTGAATTTGCTACAACAAGGACCAGGTTAACTTGACCAGGCCCCTTTTTAAAACATGAATCTGTCACATCAAGAAACAATCTTTATGCTTTGGTAATCCATGACTACCGCAGACCTCTTTTCCTTTGGCCTACATGCCATGCTGCTAGTAATTTTAAAGCAATGCCCTGAAATTTTGTCCTTCTTCAAAGATAGCTTTTATCCAGCAAGGAAGAAGATGACAAGAAAAATCAAACTGAGTTTCTGTCTGAAAGAAACAGTAACTGATCACTGGCTCTGACCCAAGTGTAGATATCCCAGTGAAACTCTAACTAAAAAGGATTTTTTTAGCTAAAAACTCATGAGCTCAATTATCTAGGTTTCAGTATAAATATTACTACACAAATATTTCTACTATAAATTCATGACCTGTAAAGTAGTTCATATTCTTTTAATACTAATCAGAACCTCAGAAGAGAAGACAGAAACAAGTATCTTGTACAGTCTCCTTACTTTGAGTTTCTGGGCTTCTCCTCTCACTTTCAGCAGTTCAGTAATAGAGTCGACGAAGCCCTGGTAGTGAAAGTTGCACATTTTCTCAATTTCTCGGTCATGATTGCGAATGCGTGTTTCAAGCTTCTCCATGAATCGTCCATGTTCCTCACCATCATAGACAGACCTTATAAAAAAGCCAGGAAAATTACACCACAGTTACTTTTAAACAGAAAGAGAAATACAAACCCAGGAACATTTTATTTGAAAATCAGATTTTTAGGGTACACATATACCTATACCACACACACACAGATTTTTAGGGTACACACACACATATACCACAAAAATAATATAATTGTATTAACATTATTTTAATGTTAAAGAGTGCTTTTTAGGAAAGGAAAAATTTGACAGTATTCACCACAGAATTCTCATAAATGAAAAGAGTGAATTACAATGCCCCCAAACACACCTCCATCTTTCTTAATTTAACTAGTCGACAAACTCAACTTTGGTAACCCAACTATACAACTATTCCATTACTATATCCAAAAAGCTAAAAACTGCCGTAGAAATTTCATAGTTAAGATTGGTTACACTCAGTATAACTCTATAACTACAAATCTACATACACTAGGCATTCAATATCACTAGAAAATTCTACTACAGGTTGAATAGTCCACATCTAAAAAGCTCAAAGATAAGAAATGTTTCAAATTTTGAATTTTTTCAGATTTTAAATTATTTTTAAGTACATAATAAGATATCTCAAAAATGGAACCCAAATCTAAACAAGAAATTCATAAACATTTCATATATATCTTATATATACAGGCCAAGGCAAATTTATATAATATTTTTAGTGCATCAGCATTTTAGGAAAATCAAAAGTGCAACTTATCATGATGTCAGGTGTGGAATTTTCCACTTGTGACATCTGTCATGTGGGCACTCAAAAAGTTTTGGATATTGGAGCATTTCAGATATTGGATTTTTAGATTAGAGATACTCAACCTGTATCACTGTCACTCCTTCCCAAAACATAGTTTGTATTCTCTAAAATATCTGTCCTTACTTTCTCCACCCCTCAAATGTTCACTCCCTTTCAGCTACATGACCTTACTGTATACCTCACAGAAAAAAGACACACTAAAATATTTCTTCCCCCATGAAAACCAACCAACCTACCAAGATGTGTACCTCTTACTCTGTCCAGCCTCCTGTAACAATGGAAGAAGTGTTCCAAGTTTTAGATACAGCCAACCCTTCTAGCTATCTCAGAACTTTCTCTCTATAATCACTCTCTTTTATCCCTCTTCTGCATTACATATTGCCCCCTCTCTACAAGATCATTCGCATGTACATGTTAATAGGACCTTTAAAATCTGCCTATAACTACACATACATCCCTCTCCAACAATCTCATTTCTCTGCTCCCCTACCCCGGGGAGGAAACAGAGAAAAGCAAAATTCCTTTCCATTTCCTTACCACCTCAATTCCTTGTTGTCAAACTCTTATCAAACAGGTAAGTATTCGTCATATTCCACTTAATAATGGCATCCTGCTAGAGTTTTATAGTCTCTTCATTTTTAAACACTAGAGTAGATTTCAAAGATTTTTAATCTTTCACTGAGAAGTCTTCTCCATCTCCCTTCCCAACTCCTCCTCCTCTATGTTACTTCTAAATATTCACAGAACCATTTATTTTCTCTATCTGTGCTTTCTCACCAATCAATCTCACAGCTTTAAAATACCATCTACTTAGTGCTGATTTCCTAATCTACACTTAAAATTGAGATCACTTCCCTGCACACTAGATTCAAACCTTTAGCTATTACTTAATAACTCCAATTGTATTTTTAAAGCTATCTCAGATTTAACACAGAAAAAAATCATTTATAACCAGCCTATCTCCACTCCAAAGCTTAATCATCACCAAATTCTCAATCACCTAACCACACAGCTAGTGGCACTTTCCAGTTGCCCAAACTAACTATCCAAGAATCACTTCTATTCTATTTCTTCTATCTTATCTTCCATTCAATCCATTAGTAATTACTGACATTCAACTTCTAAAATATACCTCTTAAAATTGAGCATATCCCACCACTTCTATTAAAACTAGCAGTTTTTCCCTACTAAACAAAGGATTTAAAATAGAGATAGACTGCCATCTAGTGATAGAACATTCCGACAGTCCTTAAAACTTGAATGTGATGAAGCCAAGTAAAAGGGATTGTTAAAAGGAATCTAAAAACCAGATTAGCCAAAGAGTTATAGCTATTAAATGATATATAGATCACTTTTATCTTTACGTTTCTATTTATTGAAAACAGGATCTTTCAAATAAAGTCGTGTGCTTCTGACACATCCAAATATGACAGTTAAACAATAACATGGAATAAATTGCACCACTGATTTAGTTATTTGTGATAATTCCAAGAATATTCCGATACTTAATAAAAGGTAAACAGGAAACACTTAGAAATTAACAATAACTTTTTATAACCTAAATTTTGAATGAAATAAGTGCCAGGATATAGAGTCTGATTTTCAAATTCCACCCCCACAGAAAACCACAGATGTTTGTAAAAAACACAATTTTTATCCTAGCATCCATATCTCATGCATATTCTTAAACATCATAAAATGGTACTTTATCCTTCTTCTTCCATCTAGATTTCATATGTCTATTAAGAAATTCTCACTTATGAAATGTGAGGAATTCAATTAAACAAATACTTATTCTAGTGTAATAGCTATTATAAAAAAGAAAGGGAAAGAAAGTGCTCTAAAGGATATAACTGCATGTATGTTTAAGTGTGTAAGATAGATAACCATATTACTAAGTTTTTATTGGGTCATTGATCAGAATGGTTTGTACTCTCATTGATTGTCCATTTTTTATGCTTTAATTTTGTAACTTGAACAACTATTTCTAAGATGACAATATGTAATTTATGAACTAGTGATTTCTTAGTGTTAATTTTTTTGAAATTCTGTATTATTTCTACCTTTTTCTGTTTTGCTTTTTTTCTTTAAATAAAATAAAAACATTTATCATTCTACACTGAACCACCATAGGATTATACAACTTGCTCAGAGCCTACATCAGTTCAAATCTGAATGTTAAGGAGAAGAGGATAATGTTATGAATATTATGCTATTTCATTTAAATCCTATGTACCTTATAAATTACATATTACTACTATTTACAAATAATCTGAAACCCAAGAACATAAAGTAACTTGCCAATTCACACAGCTAGAAAATATCCTCTCTAGTACATCAGTCCATCCCATTGCAGCAAGAAAAGCATGGGCATCCAACATGTTAAGAGCTGAAAGAGGAGAGGAAGTAGCACTGTCTGTTCGTGCAGACCTTATAGGGCCTTCAACATGGAGCCATGGGAGGCTTGGGAAAGAATAAGTATGAACAAGGCTCTGCCACCAACTGCATCACCCAAAACAGCCTGGAAGAAGCTGCAGTTGAGCTTGGTAGACTTTAGGCAGCCATGCATCCTAAAGGGCATTTATCCCCATGAGCCCAAACATAAGGTCAACAAGGGCTCTACAATGTCTTAAACTTTTATCTCATCAAAGACATCAAGTTTCTCACCCATCAACCCAATGTCAACAAATTCCAGAATACAAAGTATTTTGTTCAGAAGCTTCAGAAGGCCTATGGGAAAAGCAAGTAGAACACTGTGGAGCATCTGAAGGACAGTAAGCCCAACTTGGCCATATCATCAAGGAGTGGTACCTTATGTTCATCAATGCTCTGTGGGAACTGGACAAGGCCCTGCCCATGCGCTTTCTCTTTTCCACCTTCCTACAGAGAGGCAAATACCACATGCAGACCATCAGTTATGCTGCCAGCTCACTGTGGCATTTTTGCACTCTATCGTCTCCCGTGCCCTGTGCAAAGGTCTTCCTGTCCATCAAAGACATTTACTACCATGCTGAGGTGCTGGTGCAGCCCACTACATGGATCACACTCTATGCCTTCTCCCATGATCACCTGAAAGATGTGGACTACAGGGCCATGGCCACTTTTACTGAGTTCTACACTATCTTAATGGGCTTTGTCAACTCCAGCCTCTAAAGTCGCTCAACCGCCATTAGCTGTCAAAGTTCAAAGATTAGGGCCAAGCAGAGGTGAAGACAAGAGAGGATACCTATGCATTGGACTCTGAGAGCTCCATAAGGAAACTGGCAGCACTCAGTGTCAGCCCAACCCATGTGGTGGTACCTGCTGTGGAGGAGAAGGCTGAGGCTGACAAATTTCCTGCTGATGGGGAGATGGCGGTACAGGAAGAGAATCACAGGGAGGAGGTGGAAGCTCAAAAAACACACAAGAGGTTGTTTGACAGCCTGAAGTGCTTCCTGAACCTCAAGGTGCCCCAAGAGGTCCTGGCCTTCATCAGCAGCAGTTTAGGCAGGGAATGTGTCCTGAGACAAATCTTTGTGCAATGGGGCCACCTATGATGTCACAAACTCCCGCATCACCAACCAGCTTGTCCTCTGGCCTTGACAGCAAACCCCCATCATCAGCAGGTACTAGGTGCAGCCCCAGTGGATGTTTGTGTCAATGCCCAGCTTCTCCTCCCTGTGGCAGAGTACTTCCCTGAGGTGCAGCTGCTCCCATACCTTTTTGCCTTTGTGTCTGAGAAGGAAGGAGATTACACTCCACCTGAGAAGCTGAAGCTGCTGGCTCTGCAGCAAGGAGAGGGCCCAGGAAACCTGAAAGAGTCAAAAGATGCAGAAGAAGTGGAAGAGAAGGAAGAAGTCAATGAAGGCAATAGTGATAAGGAAAAGGAGGGTGTAGAAGTTCGTTCGAAGAAGGAAAGAGGCCCACCTGGCAGCCCTAGAGGAGGAAAAGAAACCCAGGGTGATGGCAGGCACCATGAAACTGGAAGACAAGTAGCTGCTGGCCCAGAAGGAAGACAGTGAGGTCAAGCACCTGGCCATCATGATGATGAAGAAGTGGGAGAAGTACCTTTATCAAAAGATGATGTTTGGCAAAATCTTAGCGGCCAACAAACTGGCTGCTAAGACCAGGACCTAAAACAGGCTGCCAGGACCACTGGACCTAAAAACAGAACTAGAAAGCTCATGACAAGGCTCTGAAGTCTGAGAAGGCAGCAAAAAAGGCAAGGCCTGTGTGAGTGCTTGTGACCCTCCTACAAGCTGGACACAGCAGAGACAGGCCAGCGGACCTATGTCTGGTGGCAGACCAGTCACTTCTGTTCTCATCCTCATTCTCCTTCCAGGCAGCCCTGGTTGAATGCATGAGCTGTCCAGGCTTCTGTTCGCCGCTGGTGGATGGACAGAGAAGAGGCCTTCTACATTCTCAGGAGTCAGTGACATGGAGAACAGGCACCTGAAAGACCCCTCACCTGCTGCCTACATTAACACTGGCTTTCTATAACCCACATGACTGGACCTATGTTTGTCGGGAGCGTTGTGATGGGGTGAGAGTAGGGAAACTTTTGTTATTAAATAGCTAGGCTTCTACAGCCATTTGAGGGACAAAAAAAAGTTGAAAGAGATCTTAAGAGTTTGAATACAAAGCTTTCATTATACACTTGAGGAAACTAAGGCCAAGAAAAAGTAAAACGTCTTAATCAAAATTGCACTGCTTGTTACTAATATAGCTGGACTTGACTCCCAATGAAAACATAATTAGAAAAAGCTAATGCAATATGAAGCCTGACACAAAGTTATGCAGTTTAAAAGAAAGACAAACTTCTATTTCAAGATGAGACTTTTGCCTATTAGTTATGGCTACACAACAGCTATCACCGTCTTCCTGTTAGAAGTATCCCATTTCATTCTGATACTTCACCTTCTCATCATACTGCAAGAAATAAATGCTAATTAGTGTGTAAACTAACCATGGTAATTCCTTTCCCCTGTCAACCACCAGTTTATACAAAAGCATGTGACAAAACTCTGCCCAATGAAAAGTAAAGGAAATCTGTTAGCAAAGGTTCAAAAGAGTTTACTGCCTGGAAGTAGTAAAGAAAAGACACCACCTTTCCTACTTTGGAATTGTCCTGTGGAGGTATTACTCTTAGGAATACAGCAACACCTTGAGAAGAGAGAAGACAATGCCAATAATCTGAGGACTGCAAAGGGAAAAGAGGGAAAGATGGAGATAATGCCAATAATTTGAAGACAGTAAAAGAGGAAGATGGAAAGCACACAAGTCCTAGATGCTAAAGCCATTCAGAATAGCATTATCACCAGATTTCATATTATATAACAATAAATTTTCTACTGTTGAAGCTACTTCCTTTGGTATTCTGCTACTAGCAAAGGATAGTATTTAAATGACACAATACTGTTGTCTTCAAAGGTAGACAGTAATTCAAAGAAACAATCAATGTAGCTCAAGAATCTTGGCCTTGGACCTAAAAAGACTGTTCATTCCCTTTTTATTCTAGTTAAGAATACCCCCTACATACTCTTGTAATCTCAATTTGTATCTTATTTCTGGGAAAGTCCACAATATATACTTAAAACTATATATCCCTAAACTATATTCTGATTGCTCATTCATTTGTCAATCTCCCTGTATTACAACATTAATCTTCTCTTGGGCATAAACTGTAACTTGTCCATTTCATCTCCACCTACTAGCATACAGCCTTGGTCACAGATGTCTACTGAAGATGGACAGAGAAGGAAGGGTAGGAAACTAACAGGTATGGGTTTCCAATTGTTTCAAGGTGTATGCAATAGAGTATTATAAAACATAAAGCACATCTGTTGAGATGTTTTTAGAACCAGGGAAAACATCAAGAAACATGCACTAAACATTTTGGTTTTTTGTTTTTGATTAATCCAAGAAAAAATTCCAGAGTTATTCTGGTCTTTCTCATATATATATATTTTTTTAATTCTGTCATGGTTTTAGTCTTCAAACATTTTCTTTTCATTAAGCTCCATAAAAGCATCATTCGTATTTTTGTTTATTCCAAAAGTTAAAAATAAAGTGGAAAAACAGATTTGTGCATGATGTGGAAAGAAAAACTGCAGGAGGTCAATGGGAGTTTAAAATCTCTTCTCCTTCAGTGAGCCTATCAATTTAATTCAGATATTAATATTATAATTAATATTATAATTTGGATGCTCTGTGTTCATAAAGATGAAGCAGATCATTATGTATCATCATCATTGCAGAACCATATGCCAATTAATAAATTCTGAGTTGACTACCAAATCCAAATGACTTTTGTATTACCACAAAAGATCAAACATGTTCAAGCTCTTTCTCCCTCCATGTAAATACCAAAGTATCCAACTGGTTTTGCCAAGATAGCCCATGCAACCGAAAGAATGCTGTGACGGTGATCTCTCTTAAGGTAGGCATAGAGTCCCCAGAATGGCTGTTTTCAAAAGGATAAAAACAGGAAGGGGAAGTTTCAACTGGTACCTGGCCAAAGAAGTTACTAAAAATCTGGTTTTGGTTAAATACCAGTGGAAAGTAGAAAAGGAAAATTTGTCACAAAGCATCAGTAAAATCAGTAACAGAAATAAAACAGGAAATAAACTAATGAAAGCAAGGAAAATCCAAATTAGACTATAAAGACTGACATACTACTACCATGATAATGCTGTACAGAACAATTAATCACTATCAGTAACTGAAGACACAAAGGCACAAAAGGATATGTTAGTGGCTTTGTTTTGCCCTTTATCCCAATTTGTGTTAAATGCGAAAAATTTTTTCCATTCCATCTTTCACTAGTAGTCATATATGACAGTTAAAAGTTGAACCATGATCATTGTTTCCAATGATAAGAAAGAGCACTTATACAGCTTGGTGACACCCACTGAATCCAACCTGGGACCCTGCTGAACACAGAGTAGTAATGTAGTTAGCATGTAGAGACAGGGTTATAATATGCCTGGTAAATAGTGCAGTTTTGCTGTGTAGAATTCAGTATGTCTAATTTAACATTTAAACTCACAATAATGGAGCTAAATGAAACTACTGGTACATTTAATATCTACCATCGCCATAAGAAGTCTGACTAAAATTCTTTAAGATTCTTTATAGAATATATTAAGTATTTACTTAACAATTAGTCTGACGAGATATATATTGAGACTCATCACTGACTGAAACATTTTCCATATTTAAAATTTTTATTAAAGCTCCAATGATAGATATCATAAAGCTACTGATAGAGACAAATCCATTTTAATACTGGTATAGTGGAAGCACTGCAGTGACTAGTCCTGCTCTACTTACACATATAGATTTAATGTGGGCTTAACAAAAGAGATCAGTAAAGTTTCTAATAATCACAGAATGAAATTACAATACATACAAATGACATCATTTATAAATGTGTATTTGTATATACTACACATGTGTGGATACTATGTAATATATGTACATACATATATAGTATGCACATTATATATCACAGACATATACATATTTATGTAATTCACACGCACATGCAATTTTCTAAATTTCTGAGAAAGAACCAGAACTACTAAGATCATAATAAATTACTAGTCCAAATTCACCCTTAAGTGGTTGTTTGCTAGCATCCGTGGCCAAAAGGACCACATTTTAAAACTTCTGTCTATAAACTGTGAAGACTTCACACTTCACTTCAGACTTCACTGTCTATAAACAGTGAAGACTTCAAACAGGATGAATGAGAGTATCAAAGTAGTTTCCACCCAAAAAAGTGAGAGAGAACAAAGTAGGCAAACAGAACAATGAATAATATGGAAGACTGGTGAACCCATGAAAAACTTTTCCACTATCAGATTCCTAAAAATGCAAAAATTAAGTTTCTAGAACTTTAGCACACGGGTAAGCAGAAAACAAAGTAAAGAAAATCGGCAAAGCAAAAACAAATAAAAAAGATCAAGATTGTGCCAATTACCTGTAACTTCATGTAACTTATAACCACAAAGAAAACAAGAGATTCAGTCTACAGTCAAGAAAAGATAGGGAGTCAAATGAGAGGCCTCCAATAAAATAAAATAAAACTAAGATATCAAAGGACTACATAAGACTATATCCTTAGTGAAAGATAAAGGAAACGGCTCCCCACAATAGAAAAAAATATAAAACTTTTCTCTCTGGTAAGATTACGTAAAATTACAAGAAGGGAGGGCCATATTAAACTGTTATCTTCGTGGCTGGAGAAATCTCAAATTAAAAATTTATTTTAAAAATAGTTCCAGTCCCTGTATCCCCAGATAGCTGACTAAATGAGAGAAAATCTCTAGAAGAATACAACTTAGTCCATACTTTTTTTAAATGGAAAAAAAAGGTAAAACAAAATTTCGTAACAAAATTAACAGGCGAATAACAATAGGTAACACACTGAGTATTGTTATCTTTAAAGCAGTTCAGAGTACAAGGGCTCAAAAAATTCTCCACATGATATCAGCACATACCTTTCTTTTCAATTAACGTAAAGAAACCAGTAGTACAGCTATCTTGTATTTTGGTTTTTTCCTTTTCCATTCCTTCCTTCCCCTTCCCCTCATCCTAGTTCTTTTACCCTTTCAAACAATTTCTTCCCATCTCACAATATCTATTGTACATTCTGGACCTTATTTACTTTTAGTTCCTTACACCAGAAGACAATATGATACTTACACATGTGAGTCTGATTTGCTTCACTTGTGAGTATGGTCTCTAGTTGTATCCATTTACCTATAAAGTCTCAAGTTTATCCTATATGATTGAGTAGTATTCCACTGTATAAAAAGACCACATCTTTTTAACCCATTCCATGGTTGATGGGCATTTGGGTTATTTCCAAGATTTAGCTCTTATGAATTATGCTGCTATACACATGGGTGCACTTGTATCACTGCGGTATGATGTTTTTAATTCTTCTGGTCAGATTCCCCAGAAGGGGAACAGCTGCATTGAATGGGAATTCTAATCCTAGTTTTTTGAGGAATCTCCATACTGATTTCCACAGTGGTTGTACCAGTCTGTATTCCCACCAACAGCAGAGAAGGGTTTCTTTTACCCCACAGCTACTCCATACTTCTAAGACTTTTCACAATAATATTTCTTTAAGTTGGAAATTAAGTATCAAAAACTCGTAACAAACACAAATAGTAGAGCAAGCCTTAAAAGCCTTAAAAATTAATATGTGTAAATTAAAAATTTATAATGTTTAAAGGAAGAATAAACATTTAATACCAAAAACATTTAGGGAATTACAAAAACTATCAGAAGTGAATAGACAAATGAAATAAAATACTGAACTTTTAGGATAAAAACCGTAATTGATATTTGAAACCTAAGAATGGAAAGGGACAATACCTAACTGGAGGTCTATCTAAAACACACATGCAGCACAGACAAAGGTGGAAGCCATTTCTAAGAGACATGGAGAATAAGATGTGTTTAATGAAAGATCTAGTAATAAATAATAGGCAATATTTAAAGAAATAACTGAGAAGGCCCAGAATTGGTAAAAGATATAAGAAGCTGTCATCTTCAAAATAAAGACAGACCTCTTGCCTAATTCAGCTCCCTAACAAAAGAACACCACTCCTCTCTAGGTCTTGTTACATTTACCAAACCTTTTGAACTAGTGCTTATTTATTTCTTCTCTTAATGGCTCAACTTCAATAACAGAATTTCATTTTGAGGGAGCTAATTATACAAATATATGGACTCAGCCCCATTCCAACTTTTAATGTGCCTTTTCTCGGCTTGTTCCTCCATTACATGTCTGTTCCAAACTGCCATTCTCTTTAAGATCCCAGCCTCACCTGCAGTGTTCTTTCACAACAAATAACTTTATCACTTATTTTGTTAAAAAAAAATTCAGGTTTATGTAAGGCATGAATCTTCCTAACTTGCCACAGTCCAATACACAAGTTATCTATACCTCTATCCACCCTTATAAATATTTGTTCCGGGGCTGGGGATTTAGCTCAACGGCATAAGCACCTGCCTTGCAAGCACATGGTTGTGAGTTCGATCCCCAGTACCGATAAAAATAAATAAATACATAAATATTTGTTCCTTCCTATCTCAATGGATTCATATCCTATATTGAAGTAAGACCAACCCTATGCTTTAAAAATTTTATTTCCCTGCACTACAGGAATATTATTCCATCAACCGATGGGGGGGCAGATAATTCTATACTTTCAAATGTTTACCTCTAGTGATTTCTTTCCCTTGACAAAAATTAATACAAAAATACATTAATACAAAAATGTATTAACGTTTATACATTTAATTTATACATTATTTTTTAAGGAGGGCTTGCTGATAAATTTTCTCCTGGCATTCTCTCTCTTTCTTCCTCCCTTTCTCTCTTTCACAATTACAACCTTAAATACGCACTCTGCACAAAGTGCCTCCATTTCCTCAGACTGGACTTGCCCTATGTAATCTGTTTCTTACCTACATCACTCCAATAAACCTATTCTTACCAGGCAATTAAAACCTACTAATTGTATAATCAGGTATTCACTTTTCATCTCATCATTTGGTTTAGTTCACTTTTGTAGGTACAACTGCTAACCAAGCCCTCTTTCTCCAATCTTTGCTCTAGATACCTCTATTACATCCCATTTCGACTTTCCCTTTTTCCATCTCCTTGCATAATTCTTCCCTCTAGCTATCAATACTATTTGGCTTTCATTTCCTCTCCATCTATATATAATGGTACCTCAGTTCATGAACTTAATCTTTTCCACAGTTCTGGCTGCAACTTATGGAAAGAATCAAGTTCGTGAACCGAGGTACCAGCGTGTACTTCATCAGAGTTCTCATCAATACCTCAATTTTCACATTAAACAACCAGAACTCCCAACTCAATAATCTAGGTATCGCTGTTAAATTCTATAAACCTGAATATCTCACTGCCTCCCATTCTCCAAGATATCTCAAACCACATGTCCAAATCTGAATTAATGAACTTTGAACCCAAACTTAAACTTCTCTCCTATGTTTACCATCTCAGTTAAAGATACCAACAGTCACCTAGTTACCCAAAGTAAAAATACATAAGCTTGACTCCTCTCACCTACCCCTAATCACTAATGCCTACCAATTCTAATTCCATGTCTCTTCATGCTTTTCTCCATCCACATCCTCCTACTGCCTGCTCATATCCTTACACTCTTCTAAACAGTTATTTTCCCCTTCTTCTTCTTATCTTGCTAATAATCCATCTTCAATATGTCTTTGACAGGAACCTTAAAAATGACACCTGGATCATGAAACAGAGAAACAGAAACAGACACAAACAGATACACACACATGCACACGTGTGTGTGTGCGTGCGTGTGTACCTTTAAGTCAAGCCTCAAAGTGAAATCCAGACTCCCAATTATAATTTGTAAAATCCCTCCATGCCCAGTTTATACTGAGTACTCCCCATATTCACTCTACAAGTCTACCTTAAGATTTCTGAATATAGTATATACTCACTCTGCCTGGAATCTCCTTCCTATCACTTTATCTGGCAAATTCCTGCTCATCCTTCAAGATCCAGATCAAAACAGCTGTTCTATAAAACCATCCTCAATAATACAACTACTATGAGCGGATACAAAAGCTTCACTTCTTATCAACAAGAATTTAAGAAACTACTCTTCAGAAAGACCAGACATTATGAAGAGTTTAAGTTTATACTCTCTGGAGGCAGTTACACCAAATAAGATTGTGAATCCATGCTTTCAAGATTTAAATTGAATCTTGAATTCAAATTCTTTTCCTGCTTACTGATACACTGATATTAGGCATCTTTTCTCAAAAGAGATTGATTTCATCTACAATAAAAATCGGTAGCAGCATGTAATATTCTAATTTTGTAAGGACTGTATTTTTAAATCTATTTTTTAAAACATGAAGAATCCAAATCTCACCTCTGTCTTTCTTTGATAAAGAGTTATCACTAGGAAAAAAGTTACTCCTTAACAGCCATGGTATCATGTACCAATTGGCCCTCACTTTGACACTGCAAAAATCTGAACTGGCCTTGTGGTTTGAGTAAATTTCACCAAAAGCATTGCCATCCTGCTTTTTTTTTTTTTTTTTTTAATTTGAAAGAGAATAAAACAAAAGGGGGCAGTACAGAGCAGATCAGAACAGGACAACATAGGCAACACAGTACTTTACATTAAGTCAACTGGACATCAACAGTAGCTAACACCATATCTCTTACTCTGCTATAGTTGAGCATAGTTTCAAATACAATAATATCAAACATAACACAATAG
>PVJX010021496.1:0-31780 GCA_004027295.1 Dolichotis patagonum | reverse complement strand
TTTTTTTTTTTTTTTGAGGCTTTGAGAGAGCATACCCCTGAGAGAGTGGCTGTAAAGGATGTTCTTTTTCGATTTAAGATAAAATGTTGGGACTGTGATAAGTATTGGTGGAAAAGGAGTTTGTTCTTCAAGTCATTTAACATCCATGGAGACAGGAGCCCGGAGACTGGAGGAAGGGATGAACCTGAGGCTCAGTCTCTAGCATCTAAGGTTCAGAATATGTGCAGCCCTCTGCTTTCCCTGAGAACAAGAGTTTTATGAGGAAATCCAACTCTGATCACCTCGCTGTGGGCCATGCATTTATGGTCTGAGAGAGCTGATTGGCAGGCACCCACCTTAGAAGTACTACAAGTCACACAAATAAAGACATTTGTAGGAGCAGCTACTCACTAACCGTCCACTAGCAAGACGCCAGCATCAGTGGAAACCAGCAAGGCCTGGCCCCAGGGATCTGCACACACGGCTTCGTGAGGGAAATTACTGCAGAAACACTGGGGCTCCCAAGGCTGCGAGGCAACACAAGCATCGGAAAATGAGTGTACCAGAAAGAACACACCGCAGCCCACCAGATGGAAATGCACCAGGGGACGCCTGAAACAGTAACACAGATGAGCTGTGGGGGCACGTGGGACCCCGGTAGCTACGTGGGTCTGGACTCAACTTTATTTATTTATTTTTTCTTTTGTAGTACTGGGGACACAGTACTACTGAGACACATCCCCAGATCTTTATTTTTAAATTATTAATTTTAAGGCAGGGTCTTGCTAAACTGCCCAGGATGGCCTTAAATGTGTAATCCTCCTGCTTTAGCCTCCCAGAGTGCTGGGATTATAGGCATGTACCACCAGGCCTGGCTTGGACTCAGCTTAAGCAGAAAACTCTTTCCAAATACATACACAGTAGGAATGTGGTAAGCTCATGTTTCTGGCACCATAACATCTTTCTATATGAAATAATGTTCCTTGTGCAGTTGAAACACTGATCACATTTTCTGCAAATTGGTCCAATTGGTGCCTGAGCTTCAGAGAATTCACATTAGTTCATCACAAGAGGAAGTCCCACATAACTATAAAAAGTCAGATCTGTGCTGCTGATTCAGCAAAAGATTAAATTATATACAATGCAAGAGGTTACTACAGTCTTAATATGAAAATACTTATTGAACCACATAAGGCTATGAAAGCTAAAAGAAAAAATAACCTCTGTCCATAGGAGAAGAGGTTCCCCTATGCCTGTTCATGCCACATGTACTCTTTTTCTTGAGTCTTGGTTTCGTTTTCATTTCAGTCATAAGAAGTTGTGACTGCTTCTGACACAAGGGCCAGAAATGCCCCGCTTGGGGCTATGGGTGGCCCTGTGTGCAGATAGGTGTGTCTGTAAGTACCCAAAGGAATGCTCTCAGGCTCACCTCCAAGGGCTCCCTGCAAGCTGAGGGGTGCACGCTGTATGTACTAGCGCCAGCTTAGAGGAGAACAGAGTGCTTCCCCACAGATCCACAGTCACAGGAGCAATATTCTAGCTGCTGAGACAGACCTGCACTACTCTGACTGAGATCAGCTAACAAACATGGAAACCTTTTATATTTTGAAGGTCTACCTGAGGGCAGGTCATTAATTGAAATGGCATTTCTCCAAGAAGGGTTCTGGCAATTCTGAGCTTGTGACTTGTAGCAAGAGGACATGAAAACACAAAGCCAATATAAATGTCATCTGGGAGACAGACATAGAAACCAGCACATTAGGTAACAACACTGAGACAGAATGACCAAGTCTTCATAATGAGGTGTCTCTGTCCAGAGGACACAAGTTCATGATACTTATGCTAAAAGGGCATCTTTGTTTAGAAGATCCAAGGGCACCAGTGGCTCCATGGAGGGCTCAGGGGAGCCTACAAATGCTCCCCTGCAACTTTATCTGAAATGCTGGCTGTGGCCAGGACAATTTAATGGGCTGGCATGTGTGCAGTGCTCACTGTGGGCACAGGGACAGTGAGGATTGAGGAACTACTGGGTACCAGGGCATGGAATGACAGAGTTCCACTTGGATCTGGCCCCACAGAGGCCCTGGTCTGAGGTTGGGCCGTGTCTACCCTCACCCTGGGCCCTTTTGGGCGGAAGGCTTGGCTGCAGACTGTGAGAGTCGCTAAGGCCTCCATGCTCTCCTGCCTGAAGCAGGGCTCTTCTGAGAACACTGACCTGGCTCATGACCCGATGGCCCCTCAGGAGGCTGACAAAGCCCAGTTCTTCATAAAGAGATGGCTCCAGGGAACCGTCTGTGTGACTCTGGCTTCCACCACACCAAGCAACACCAGCTGGCAGGGTCCTCTGGAGCAGTGTTTCTCCAAGGAAGGCCCGTGGCAGGGTGTGAACTGAACCCAACAACGGAAGCTGCTCCTTGTTCACTGGTGAACAAGTTACAGGTCCACAGAATTTTGTTTTTAATGGAGCTCTAAGAACTTCTTAAGACTGTTATTAAATATTGCCACACATGGTATTTATAGTGTTGGGAAACACTGTGAATTGCTACTACGCACATGAGCAAGTGGGTAGCGGGAATTTCTACACCTTGAGAAAGGGCACTTTGCTATTGGTCTTGTCTGAGGCTGGTTGTGAATCTGAGGGTCATTTGCATTTTCAGCTCGTCATTTTCCTGAAAGCGAACTTGACAGTGTGTAGGCTCAAATCCAATGTACCTTGGCATTAAAATAAATGTCTTTATAATTCTTTCGCTTTTGTAACGGACACCTCTCTAGTGGTGTACTTGTGTGACTGACTGCTCCATGTGACTAACTTACAGACTCTGAGGGGTTAATTATACAGTGTCTTTTTTACAATACAAAATCATGCACGTAGCATATTCAGACTGTAGGGGTTTTTTTTGTTGTTGTTGTTCTGTTCCTGATTTAACACTCGGTTTTTATGGGAAAAGTAGAAACAGAAAGTAGCTAGGGCACAGGATTTCGGTTGGCTGAGTGAACTGTAGATTAAGCAGCATCCTCTAAGAATTAGTCAGAAATGCAGCCCTTCAGCCCCTCAGACTTCCTGAAGCAGGAGCTGGGGCTGACCCAATCACACGTTAGCTGGAGAAACCTGCTACAGATCTAGAAGCTTCCTGTTAGAGTGGGCCCACAGCAGCACAGGAACTGCATGCAAGCTCCTGAGATGTCACCCTGGCCTAGACACACTGTCAGAGTGTGGATCTGGTCAGGACGTGCAGGTGATGTATGTGCACATACAGCTTGGGGAGTACTCCCTGGCTGACTGGAATCTCTGCTCCACTCACACAGGCAGAGGCCTGAGTGCTGTAGAAACACACAGGCTCTTGCTAGATGACCTGGGGCTTCCTCTGAGGCCTGGGCAGGAACTGAGCCTTCTGCCCCCAAACTTTCCCCTAAGAATTCCAATACTTTCACTGAGGATAAAGGATAGTCACACATCAGCTTGGAAGTATTACTAGCTTACCTCTTTCTTACAGATCCCTGAGGCAACCAAGCTTGATGGAGCATCTCCTCTCACAATGGACTTCAATTTCAGTGCCTTATGGAACAGACATCTCTTTAAGGTTTGTTATCAGGCAGCAAAAGGACAGCAAGATAAACAGTTGATTTGAAAAAATATAATGAAACAGGATTCAGACTAAATCAGGTTGCTCATGATTGAAGATAAGAAAGTAATGAGATACGAAGCCCTAATTAGTGTCCCAGCCCACTTACCCCAAATGCACTCTGTTATTTTAATTAGTTAATATATCAGTATTGTGATTTCTCCTTTTTTGTTTGTGGTACTGGGCACTGAACCCAAGGTCTTACACATGCTAGGCAAGTGAGTGCTCTAACACCGAGCTATACCCCCAGCCCTTTTTTATATTTTTTATTTTAAGATAGGGGCTTGCAAATTGTCTGCGCTTGTGATCCTTCTGCCTTGGCCTCCGGGATTGTAGGTGTGCAGTACTGTGACTTATAAACCGTGAGCATTAAAAAACATAGGCTCTCAGGTCCCTCCTCAAGCGCGATGGTTCAGAGGAGATGCCAGTAACTAAACAAGGTCCACAGCAACTGTTTTGGGAAACAGTGTCCTTTGCTCCAAGTTTTCCTTGGTCACAGGACTTTCCTCCATCCATTTGCCCTCCTTAACAGTCCACTTCTGAGTCAGACCTTATCTGTACTGGTGGCAATGCTCCTTGTCTCTCCTGAGATGTGGGACATGTACCTATCCCATGGGAGTGAGGCCAAGGAAGAATGATTTCTTCCAAGGCTTGGGGTAGAGGAACAGGTGGGAACCACGAATACTTCCTGGTAATGGCATAGGAATGCAGGTGTCTTGCAAGTGACACTGCTGTTCTGCTTTCTCCTGCCAGGTTGGGTTCAAGGTGCATTTCCAAACTGGCTCCCCACCTTGCAGAGATCTCTTGGCAGGCAGGAGGGTGGTCCATACTCCTTGCCGAGAAAGCCCAGAGCTGGGCACTGGACCACTCGCAGCTCCACTGCCACAGAGAGCTGTCCCTTCCCCGACACCCACAGAGAGCTACATCCATCCACTGTCCCAAGTCTCACTTGCAGTTTCCATGACAACCCTGAGAAATCTCAGCGCTCCTCCTGCAGCAGGCTTATGTAAAATCTCTGCACAAGGGCCATCCAGTTAGGACGGGCCTCATAACCACACGTCTCGTGGAAGAAGTTACAGAGTAAAACCCACCTGCCCTATCCTGACAAACTCTGCCTGGCGAGCCTCCTCTTTCTTCCGTGCTGATTTCGGTGATTCAGGTAAGACATCACTAAACGATCGTCTATTGAGCATATTCTAAAAGAGAAAAACAATCGACCAATTGCACAACAGTTGGTGAGTTTCACCCTTTGGTTTCTTTTAATGTATGACTTTCCAAGAACAGTACACCCCCAAAGCTGGCTGACATGCCTCCTGCCTGCCCCGGGCCTGCTCTTGGATTTCCACAGGCCCCAGCCTCAGGAACATGTTCCTGTTCACAGATGTTAGGCACCCCTTCTCCTGAGGGTGGTCAGGAGGGAATGTCAGCTGTGATGGCCACAGAGATCTTGATGGCAAGGATCAAAGCGATGCTTTGGCTCTAAGCAGGGCTTCGGTGCTTGGACTCAGCTTGGACCCCACGGGAGGGAAAGGAGACCATGGACGCAAGTACCTTATGCAAATCTGGCATCAGATCCTGGTATAAAGAGCGAATCAACATGTCCAGAGTACGCCGGCGTTTCTGGGCAAAGGTTGGGGTTTCCAAGGTGGCTTTTTCACCATTAATTACTAAAACAAATCAAGTTTGAAAGGGGATTACAAAGGTCAGTAATCACTGAAGAATGTTCTTGTCAAGGAAATTGCTCACAGAGACCACGACCCAGCTTCCTGATACTGGTACTGCCTGCCGCTGGTCTGACTTTCCTGGTGCAGAAGAAAGCTCGAAAACTCTCCTCATCTGTGTGTGAACCCGTGCAGCCCCCAGGCTTGTCAGCTCCTTATGTGGACGGCAGGCTTCCTGAGCAGAGATAGACCTGACGCTGCCTGGACAGCTCTTTAGCCGCACATCTAACCTCCCACCCACCTCCGATGCCATGAGGAGGGTTAAGGATATATTTGCTGAACTTTGTTAGAAAAAAATAACAGTTGTCTCAGCAGGATACTGGGGTTTTTAGGCTACAGGCTGGAGTTTTAGCAGACTCTGGACACTAAGAGACAATGAAGTAAAATGTGCAGTTACATATGAGAGCACAGGACAGGACGTGTGCTGTGGAGGTCAGGAGTTTGAAGGCAAGACACCTGTGGGGTGCAATCCACTTTGCTGCTGGCTGTGAATTTTAAGGCAACATTTTCAGTTTCTTGGGGCCTTGGTTTTCTACTTCATAAAATAGAGACAGCCATATTTCCTCATGGGATTGTTGACATTTAAGTGAGATAACTATGAAGAGCACACTGCTAGGTATACTGAGCTGGATATGTATCAAAATATTAGCTTTTTCATACAGGGGCCAAAAGAAAGTCAGTGTTTGTAGACTGAAAAATGGGACACTTGGGAAATAGGCATTCTTCAGACATAATCTGCCTGCTGGGGACGAGCTGGGCTTGTGTGCAAAAAGATGTTTCTTAAGAATTATCAGTTATGCAGTTTTTTTCTTTTTTCTTTTTGAGGTACTGGCAGTTGAGTCCAGGCCCTTCAGACAGGGTTTTATCAGCCTATCTTTTCATTTTTTATTTTGAGACAGGGTCTGGTTAAGTTGCTCAAACTTGTGATCCTCCTGTATCAGCCTCCCAGCTAGATTAGAGGTATCTAGCTTGTGTCTACTATTTTCTGGAACTTTTTTGTTGGAGTATATGTTTTTTCCTTAATAGTGTAAAAAAAATCAATTCTAGATGATTCAGTTCGACTGAATAGGAGGAAAGGCCAGTATTTTTGTTGAAATGCTCTTTCCTCCTCTCTGCAAATCCATCTTCTGGCCCAGGGGTTCTGCCGACAGCCATCCAGCCCCCCAACCTCCTGCCTTTACCGCTGCATCCCTTCAGCCTGGTCTCCCAACCTGTGCACCTTTCGATCTCTGAATTAAATCAATGGACTCTCGCTTCCCTTCACCCTGGATCTTGAAGGGTGTTGACAAGTCACTTGGAGTCTGGCTCCATTGAAATGGGTGGATTCTGCTGGCGGCCTGCGTCCCCAGCGTTGCGGCGTATCCCTCTCACTAACCAGGCTTAAAGGACCACAGCACTGGGCTAGAGGCCCAGGCTTCGAAGGCCATCTGTGCTGCCAACTCCTGTACCTGTTCCCTGTCACCCAAGCTTTGTTTCTTGCTTTCTACCTGATCCTCTGGACTTGAACCAGAAGGACCTCAAGGGTTTTTTGTTTTTTGGTACTGGGAATCGAATTCATGATCTTGTGCTTGTCAGGCAGGCACTTCTGCCACTGAGCTGAATCCCCAGCCCAGGATCCCACAGTCTTAAGACTTGGGCACTTTCACAGAGAATTTCCAGGGTCTGGCTTGTTTTGAAAACAGCTTATCTGCCAACCCCAGGGTCGTGTGCCTGAAAGGCAGCACCAGCCTGAGCTCCGGACTTTTCCCTTTGCCCACATCTCTCACACAATCCTCCCCTCCCCACCTATCCAGGGACCTGAGCATGGGACCCACCATTTGAAAAAAGGGGCACAGGCAGTGAAAAAGACAAAACAAACTCATTCTCTTCTGCATGTGGTTTGCAGCATGTGCTGTTCCCAATGTCAGGAGGGGCCTCTATAGGAGATGACACTCTAGGGGTGAGTGGTAAAGCACAGGGGGCCTCAGTCAAGGGGCTCCCCACAGCTTCATTCTCTAGGGCAAGGGTGGGGAGCAAACAGAGACCTCTGCCAGGGGCTGCAGGGAAGAGTGGTAATCAAGTGGCTTGGCTGAGCCTGCAGTTAAGTGACATGTATTCCTTTGAGGAGTCAAATGCAAGGGTAGAGAGACACAGGAGCATTCCATGGTTGTCAAGGGAGGATGCACTTGCAGGGCTGTGAAGGACAGGGAGGGGGAAAAGAAGGCAAAGGAGGGACGGCACAAGTTTGTCTTGCCCTGGCCTGCGGGGTGGACCTTGGCCAGTCCTACAGCAGCATTAGGACCAGAAGAGGAGGAGCAGGTGTCTGTGAAGAATTCTGTAAGGCCTAGACTCGGTGCCACCTTTGGACCAGGTGATTAAGACAGACTCAGAGGAGAGGACAAGAATTTTCCAAATGCTCCCAAACCACATGGCAACAGTGACAGAATTAGACAGACTCTATGCGGGTGGGAGGAGAGGGAGACAGCCGGGAAAGTCGATGCAGTGCCCAGCGTGCCTGGCAGAAGGCTGAAACCAATCTCTGCACAGAAGGCATGGACTGAGACTGCCACGACCTCGGGGCTGGCGGGCTGGGCCTCTGCAAAGAGCCTCCATGGATGACACCAAGTGGCTTGTTTCTGATCACCCAGGAGGCAGCCCTTCTCTATGCCTTCACACAGAATAACCAAGGGCACTCTGGGGAGGGTGCGGCAGGGCTTTGTGCTGAGAAGACAGGGGCTCAGAGTCAGGTACTGGGTATCACAGGGAAGCTACAGAGGCCTGGGGCAAGGGGGCTCCTGTGCACATTCTGTCTCTGTGTCACCCATGTGCCCCTGGTTTGCAGCTGGTGCTGGTTTGCACCCCAGCTCTCACCCCAGCTCTCACCATCCCTAAGCCTGTTTCCTAAGCACTCTTTCCCCACCTCACCCCACTCTGACGAAGACCTGGATATGCACATGTGCAAAGACTCAGGATGGCTGCATCAGAACCCAGGGCAGAAAGGTCGATTTAGGGTCCCCATTGCTGTAAGAGGGTAAGGGGAAAAAAGTGCAAGGCAGGTGGGCAGGATGAGGCAGGGGTGCATAAGGACTCAGGAGAAAACCCGCATGTCACCATCGGAAAATGGGATATGTGTTGAGTTGAGAACTGACAGAATACAGACTGCTCCAACAACGACCTTTTCTCATGCAGTGCCCCAGGAGAATACGAAGAAATGCGTTCCGACACGGAATAAGTCACAGAAATATTTCGAAGTGGAGACTTACATTTCACTAGCAAAAAGTCCCTGAATTCCTGGTGGTCTGTAAACACCGGTGGGGATGGCAAGGGTGGGCCAAAGAGTGGTACGCTTTCTTCTGAAAATATTTTCAGCCTATGTAGAGAGCATTCCAGAATTAGTTGGTTTGCGTTGAAAGGTCACTGATATTTAGCCTGTCACTCTGAACAGCAGACTATGTGGTGTGTTAGGAATAGGGGTCCCACAGCAGGACCCCAGGCCACCATCCGGGCCTCCTTTCTGGCTCAGCCAGTGGACTTCTAGGGTGGAGGTTGAGTCCCCCGAGGCCTCTGTGGTCTGACTCCCTAGTTTGCAGACAAGGCCACCACTGCCCGCCCACCACACTTGGTACTTTATGCTTTGGCATTGACTGTGATTCTCACCAAAGCCTTCATTCTACACAAGGCCTAAGGCTCTGAGGAGACAAACACTTCTGCAAAGCCTCAAAATCAGGCAGCAACAAGGCTGGAATTGAAATCCAAAATCTATTTGGTAAGTCTTTTCACAACATCATGACACCGTTAGACAGATTAATTTTTCAGAACAGAAGGATAAGTGAAGGCAGAGGCTCAGGAAAGACAGCCAGGATCAAACATGTCAAACTTGCCCCACATAAAGTACAAAAAGTAACAAACTAACCCTAACCCTGGTCTACTGTACCAAGCAAATCTTTCTCGAAGAGAGGCGGCCCTGAAGAACATTTGTTAAGGTGAGCGCACTTGTCGTAAATCAGTCAACAAGTGTGCACACCAGTCTCACACAATCAATGCCAAATTAACACGTCAACAGGAGGATTAGAACAAGAGTAAGATAAGGTCATCACCCACCTGTAATTGTCATTTTGTTGGTCATATCTCACTAAGGCAAAGATATCTGTGCCAATGGTCAAGGAAATTAATCAACAACTGGTGCTCACAATGGACAGCTTGTGCTTCAAAAACCCTGTGCAGAATTATTTTGGCCCTTAGTTAAGGACACCTGTCACTCTTGGCTGGGACAGAAGCTCAACTTCTTTAGACAGACAGGCCAGGAGGGTGCACGTAAGGGTGCTGTGCCTAGGGTTAGCGTCTGGGTGCGCTTCTGCTGGGAAGGGATAAATCTCCGCAGCTGTCAGAAGAGCAATGTAAAGACAGACACTAAACAACGAAGCTGCCAACAGAGCAAAAAGAGCAATTCCCTTGCCTGGAAATACAAACAAAAGCCCAACATGAAATTAGTCACATATTTCCTCTCACACATTCGGAGAAGGAAAGCAAATTTAAATGTTGCCACTATACACCTTCTCTCTCACTCCTTCTGGCTTTGGTAGACAAAACAAAACAGAACAAGCCGATGTGGCTGCTGGTGGCTTCTAAGCAAAGTCTACTCTGCTTGGGCTACAGCCTGCCAAGTCCAGAACAGTACGATCGCTGCGGGTGTAGCTCAATGTAGTGTGTGCCTAGCATGTGTGAGGCCTTGCCTGTCTCTAGCACCATGCACACACACACGCACGCGTGTGCGTGCATGCACACACACACACAAAGTAAATATACAGCATGTGAATCATGTCTCATTAAAGGTCTGAAAAGATAAAAATTAAAACAGCACAACCACCCCCAGCAGCCACCCTTCCCCACTCTGCCCTTCCCCACCACCTCCTGCACCCAGCTGGCCTTACAGGACTGTGGGGCCCTCCGTCTTCCATGTTCCCACTTCGGCTCAGCGGAATGGATCTCCACGGATAACTACCCTCCCCTCCCTTTCCAGAAACAGATGTGCCAAACCCTACATAAAACCTTCGAGTAAGGGAAACCCTAAAAGAGAATGGCCATTTCTTAGCCACAGAGTCACCTCGCTTCCTCTCCTGCACTGCACTTGGAGAAGTTAAGCTTTCCATTCTGTAAGAACTGCTGCAAGAAAGAGGAAACATCGCCAGTCTTCAATCAAGCAAGCAGGGGAGATGGTGCTCAGCGGGGTGAGAAGGAAGAAAATCAGAGTTCAGGTGGTGGTGCGTATCCATTTTCTTTCCTAGTCTCATGGAACACATTTGGCAACCTTAGCTTTTCAATACTTATATGCTATATTGTTAAGCTTTAAGGAACAAATCAAAGTACAGAGAGCAATTCATTTCCAATGCATGCGTCACAGGGCTCCTCTCTCTCAGCATTTTCACTGGGTGTCTGGGGAACACGAGTAACTAGATGAGAACTGATTTTGAAAATGCTATTGCAGAAAACCTCTGGAGCCACCAGCTTTGGGTTCTGCCTCTGGGTCTGGCTAAACTGGTTCTGATCCTGCAGGGAACTTCAGCCCCATCCTGGGAGTTTGCTGGCTTTACAAACTGAACAGGGATTACTCTGAGCAAATAAAAATCTCCTGGTCTATCAATTTTCAAAACTCAAGAGGAGGTATGCAGCAGCTATTATCAGGGCTTAGGTTCAACCGGGATAAGTTATTTTGGCTTTTTATTTTTTTAAAAATTAATTTATTTGCTTTTTGAGATAGGGTCTTGCCATGTAGTCCAGGAGTCCAGGCTGGTCTTGAACTCATGGCCAACCTTCTGTCTCAGCCTCCTGAATGCTGGGATTACAGGCATGCACCGCCCCATCTGGCTTGGCTATTTAGTTTAACTTAGAAATTTTTATAACTAAAGCAAATTTCTCTGAGGATTTATTCACTACCTTCCATTCCTTTAATTCATTTATTACTGACAGATGGTAGGAAGTTCCCCTCAGTTCACAGATTGCAAGATATTTCAGAAGTGGAGAATTCTTTGACAGTTAATTCATTTACTACTCTAATGGACAGACAGAGGAATAGGGAAACATGCAATAATTAGGAAATTTTTATCAATTATTAGGAAACAGCAAAAATTCTAAAGCAGTGGGTCTCAGGCTCTAGTAACGCAAAAATGTCAGGTATAGCGTGTGGGTCATGAGGGTCATCTTAAGTCCAACCAGGCTGCTGAACTGGAGCATTTGCGGAGGCCCAGGATACGTGTAAAATGGGAGCGGATCATAGAAGGCTTAAAGGCAGGAGAAGATTCCTCTCCTTCCTGGAACACGATGGTGACAATATCATTTCCAATGTGGCGCTTCCTTTCCACCTGTGATGAGCATAAATGACATCACTGAGATCACTCAAACATGGAGTTAAAAATCATAACAGTATGACAAACCACAAAGGCCACTGCAGAGCCCTGACCTTCAGATGTCCTTGGCTTTCTGCCTCCCATGTTTCACCAGCCATCTTGGCTATCCCAGTCCTTTCCCAATTTGAACTTGCATTTCCCTTGACTCCAGAGCCTCCTGGATAGCCTCCATTCTCTTCCAATACTACTGAGCTTGTATTGTTTGTCTGCATGTATTATCCCTTGATCTGCATTTAATAGGAGGTGAGCAGGAGAATTCCTGGGAGGGGCTCAAAGATGCATTTTTATAAACACCTTAGCCAGTTCCTCCCCTCCTTCCACCTCATAACTCGCACTAGGCAAGCACTCTGCCTCTGAGCTGCATCCCCAGCCTGCCCTAGCTAACTCCAAAGCATACACTTGGTGAGAAATGGTCCTGCCTAATTTGACTCCTGCTGACCTTTCCAAAGTGATCTAGATCTGTGGTCAAGGGCTAGATGGAGAATATTTCGAGCTTTGAAAACCATGTGGTCTTTCTACAACAAGGCCGCTCCCAGAGTGCAAAGCAGCCTCAGACAAAGCATGAAGAAGCAGGCATGGTTGGCCGTGGCCCATGGGTCACAGTTTGCTGACCCTGTTCTCGGCCTGTGCTTGTCTGCTCAAATGCAATGACTTGGCACTCCTCTGGATCCCTGGTGTCCAAGTTCTGAACATGGCAGACTAATGATGGGTACTCTTGGTCACACCCCTCACTGGAAGGTGGGGTTCATGTGCTGTTGCCTTGAATATTACTGCTGACTGAATACTGCAGCAGTGGACAAATGTAGCAAAGCTCACCCTAGACCAGCGCCCAGCCCAGCCTTTAAAAGGACTAGCAGCTTCCATCACCTCTCTCTCAGGACATGTGCTTTTGAGAATACTGAGCCCCATGTTAGAAGTCAGCCCCTGTGCAGCAGAGAGGGAAGAGAAGACCATTAAGAGACCCTGACACTGCACAGAGCAGGGACAGGGCAAGTGTCCTCGTCTAGCTAAGTGGACGGGTGGCTGGAACTGATGGAGACCAGTGGAAGCTGCTGGCTGAGACCAGTCAGCCACAGAACCATGAGCGATCAGGAGCTGAGTGAACTCAGCTGGCGTGTTCCGGAGTGGTTCGTTAGGTAGCAAGAAGTAAGCCAACAGGGGCCTTGCTAACCCAACTTACTCTGCCTAGTTTCTGACTTCTGAGTATCTCAAATCTGGCCATCTGTGCAAGACTAAGCAAAGATACCTTCTCTAGGAGGTCTCCTTGACCTTTCAAATGTCATCTTTTTTGCCCCTCAATGCCCACAGCACTTTTCTGATGCCATTCTTATGTAAATACAGATTTTTTTTTAAACCAGGAATTGAACTCAGGACATTGTGCTTGCCAGGCAGGCGCTTGTGCTGCTCAGCTATATCTCTGGCTCTGATGACATTCTTATGGGGCCTCTACCTTTTTGTTTTGCACAGGGCTGTTTTCTGTCCCTGTCCCCTAGTCTCTACTCTGCCTGTAAGTCTTGCAGAGCAGATTCCTGACTAATTTGTATAGGAATCAAGGGACTCGTTCCCAATTTGCCAGTGAAGAAACTAAGGTTTATAGAGCTTTGAGTAATTAAATTATTATTATTATTATTATTATTAGGTACCAGGGATTGAACTCATGACTGCGTGCTTGCAAGGCAGGTGCTTATGCCCCTGAGCTAAATCCCTGGCCCCAATTCCATTAAATTAAAAACAATAGTATTTATTGTTGGTAATGATTTCTTCAGCAATAAGAAATCAAAAACACAAATAATAACAAAAAATTGGACTCCATCAAAATTTAAAACTTTCAGGCATCAAAGGACACTATTACCAGAGTGAAAAGACAGTGGGATAAAGCATCTACAAAGCATGTATTTGATAAGGGATTTATAGCTAGAATGCATAAACTCCTGTGACTCAGTGACAAAACATTATTACAGCAGGGCAAAAGACACTTTTTCCAAAGAAGTATGTAAATGGACAATATACACGAAAAAGGTACTTAAAATCACTAGTGAGGGGTGAAATGCAAGCCAAAATGGATAGCTTTGCACACCCACTCAGACAGCTATCCAAAATAATGAAGCATTGGTGAGCACCAGGAGAAACTGGGGCCCTTGGGCATGGCTGGCGGGAGTGTAAAATGGCACGGCTGCTGTGGACAAGGGTACGGTGGTTTTTCAGAGTGAGAAACATAGCTTTACCAGTGGTATACCCCAAGGAACTGAAAGCAAGGACTCATCATCTGTGTATCATCCACAGTCACAGCAGTACTATTCACAATAGCCAAAAGGCAGAAAAAGCCCCATACCCACCAACTGATGAACGGATAAAGAAAATGTGGTGCATGTATGCAATAGAATATTATTCATCCCTAAGAAGGAATGAAATCCGGAAACAAGCTTCCACATGGATGATTCCTGAGCACACTCTGTTCAGTCAAATAAGCCAGGCACAAAAGGAAAACTACTGCATTATTCCACTGATGTGAGGATCATCAAGTCATAAAGATCACAGGAAGTGCAATGGTGGCTGTCAGATTGCAGGAGGGGAAATGTGGAGCCATCAGTCAGAGGGCACAGGGCTTCCAGCTGAGGAAGTCAGAAGTTCTGGAGGGGACGGAGGGGGTGGGTGCCTATCAATGTGAATGGACCCACTGCCACTGATCTGTACGCGTTGCGGTGGTTAAAATGGTAGATTTTACATGATGCATTTTTTTATTACAATAAAAATAACTGGCAAATGGATAAACAGAATATAGCTCATTCCATACAATGGGAAATTGTTCAGCAAGTAAAAGGAATGAAGTACTATCACATTAATGAACTTTGAAAATATGGTAATTGCAAGAAGCCAGTTAGAAAAGGTCAAATATCATATGATGTCGTTTATACAAAACATCCAGAACAGGGAAATCATCACAGAAAGAAAGCAGATCATGGTCACTAAGACAGACCGAAAAGGGAGAGGTAAGGTAAGGGACAGGTTGTTTATCTTTGCTGTAATGAAAATGTTCTAAAATTGACTGTGATAATTAGAAAATCTTGTGAAAACACTAAAATCTCTTGGTCATTTAAAGGGTGAATTATATGACATATGAGTTGTATTTCAATGGTCTTCTATATATTTAAAAAATATTACTGTGCTGCTATTCTATGCCAGGAACAAAGATAAGAAATCCTGCCCTCACTTATACTCCAGTGGTGGGGACGGGGCAAAGAATACACAGGAAGCAGAACAAACAGGTCCATGAACTTATCTGCATGGCGCTCAAAGGGGGTAACTGCTCCAGAAAAGTCGAGCAGGCCAAGGGCCGTGGGCGGAGTTTACACTTGAGCAGTCAGAGGTGAAGGTGTAGGGGAGAGCTCCCAGCAGCAGGAAGGGCAACTCCAAGGCCAGGGGCCTGTGACAGAGGAACAGAGGCAGGTCCGTGTGGCGGGGACACAGCAGAACAGAAGAGCGGTGGTGCAGTGTGAGAGAAGGGAGGCGGGTTGTGCAAGGCCAGCTCAGGTTGCTGGTTTGCACCTGAGTGAAGCCGGGCGGTGGAGGTTGAGAAGGAAAGCGTGGGGACCTGGCTGCATTTGAACGGCTTAGCCTGCTGCTGACTGTGATAATTAGAAAATCTTGTGAAAACACTAAAATCTCTTGGTCATTTAAAGGGTGAATTATTCCATCCCGAGGGGATGGAATGGAGACGGAATGGAGAATAGCACGGAGGCTGGAGGAAAGCTACCACATACATAATCCATTGCAGAGGTGCTGGTCACTCCAGGAAGTGGGACAGATGATCTGACTTTAGACATATTTTGAAGGCAGAGCCAGTAGATTTCCTGACAGACTGAGTATGGGACAAGACAGAGAGAAGAGCTATGAAGGATCCCACCATCCTGCCTGGTAACAGGAGGAGCAGAAGAGACCTCAGCAGAGGCGGAAGCCTGGGAGGAGTGGTTGGGAGTGGTCTGGAGCTCAGTCCTGGAGGTGCCCAGCCCAGGGGGTTCTGCAGTGTGGGGGGAGGGAGATCAGGCCACCAGGCACTGGCACATTGAAGGAGTAAAGTCAAGCGGCCCAGGGAGGCAGGGAGTGTGAAGACAGGAGTCACGCGCATGGCAGTGTGTGCACAGGGTGTGCCCATCCGGCTCAGGGCTAGCTGAGCCTGTGCCTTCATCTGGAACCAAGTGCTGTGTGGGGGTCTGCAGTGTGTGGAGTCGGGATGTCAGCGGCGTTGACCCTGCAGGGGCATCAGGAAGATGAGGCCCCAGAGAGGCTGACAGCGGCACCCTTCTTTTGGCGTGTTTGGTCTCCTTGGAAGGACAGGGAGAAGTTACCATCATATCACAACCTACAAAACCAGAAGTTCACAGAATCTTGTGAAAGCCTGCTTGTTTACACTGCACCTGGGGTACAGCCAGGACACTTCCATGAGGGCTCCAGATGCAAGCTGGTCAGAAAGCCAACAAGACTGTAGGACTCAGGCTGGCCTCTAACTTTTTGCCAGTTATCTTAGGTCCCCAAGAAAATGGAGCTGGAAGGAGGTCCTTCCCCAGGTGACCTCAGGATTAAGCACTGTAAGAGTTCACTATCATTTCTTTGTCTCTCTTCTCACCTGCATTATTGTCCTTGTAATCAACAGAAGTTTTATAACTTTGATTTTCTCTTATCTACTGATGCTGGCCAAGGGAGCCCATGCTAGCCCAGATATTGAGCATAGCAGGGCCATCTGGGAGTAGCTTAGTGCCCCGGGAACGCTGCTGCTGCACCTTGTTATGCTGATGGGTTCCCTAAACAGATAAGGTCTTAAGCAAGCCTCTCGAAGAGAAAGACTTCTGAACTGGCATGCTTCTCCCTCTGGTCCCTCTGGCTAATGCCCCATATGCCATGGGGCATGGGCAATTTTGATAAATGTATGGTGCTGAAAAGGCTGGTGTTGGGTTTATAAAATAGTTTAACGGCAGCTTTTTGATGTTATCATTAAATGATAGAAGTCAACCAAATTCACAATGATTGGGAAGACCAATGTGGTCTCCCTTCTCCACTGGATCCCAAGAACCCACAAACTTGACAGGCTAGGAGGTGAGCTTTCGCAACGGTAATACTGGTGTCCTTACCCACACAGAGGATGCCTGCTCAGTGTGCGTGTACCTCACCGCTTCCGGTCCTCCTGGGCCTATACACTTCCTGCCCCAGCTTCTCCTTCACTGAGTTCTCCTTTGGTCACTGGAACAGACTCAAGGCTTCCGATGGGTCTCCACAGCCTCACAGAAAGCTTACCAGCTCCTTATCCCAGCCCTCACACCACAAGATGGCACTGGCTCTTTCCACCCCATCCTCCCCATGTCCCCAAAGCATCTCCACATCCCAGCACAGTATCCTGGTCCATGAATCTGCTTTGTGTGTTTCTGTCTTGTTGAAACAGGAATTGCACATCCTCATCCCTCACACGCAGTCTGCCTAGGTTCCTATTTCACACCAATATTTGCTGAACTGTCCATTCGTGTTAGTGACATTTACTTATTAGATGCTGTCCATGTGTAAAAAATGTTAAAAATCTCATAAGAGTCTAAATGGAAATCCCCAAATCTCTCAAAAGCCAGCAGCATGTAAATGCCACCAAGCGGGAAGATTGTTCCCTGTGAAGAGCCAGACTCTGGAGGGGTCTGGGGCACCCAGGGAGTTTTCCAGGATGGCGCAGCCCACACAGACACTTGGTGTCAACCGTCTGTGCTGACCTGAACAACAATGCACGTTGACCATTGTGCAGGAGCCACTTAGTTTATGTCCTGGAGTTTCATTCTTACAACACAGAAGGTGCATTGAAAAAGTCATGGAGAAAGGCGACACATATAAAACAGTCCTGGGGAGTCTGGTGCTATGGCTGAGCAGGCCCCAGAGGTCCAGTGCTGGAAGCTGGGTGCCAAGTGTGGTGCTGTCACAAGGGGGGCCCAGTGGGAGGTGAGGAAGTCTCTAAGGGGTATTAATGCTTTCCTCATGGGAGTCCATTGTTGCTCTGTCAGGCCCTGCAAGAGCAGGCTGTTACAGGTGAGCACAATGCTCCTGCTGAATCTCATTTGCCCCATCTTGCTGTGCAGATTCATCTGCACCAGCCACTGTGACACCAGTGAATCCAAGGCCCTCTGCAGAGCTGAGCAGATACCAGCACCATACTCTTGAGTCTACACAACTGTTAACTGAACAAGCCTTTTCTTTATAAAGCACCCAGCCTTGGGCATTTTGTTATAGCAATATAACATGGACTGAAACAAGTCTACAACTGCCACATATACATGTTTATGCACACATATGCACATTATTACCCTGATCCTTTATTTCTTCATGTGACAGACAGCATTAGGGAAAATAGAGCTTCATAAGATTTGTTGACAATTGACGTATACAGACTATAGAAATGGTCCCCACACTGGTAGCTAGAATCCAGCTAATAGAGTAATGCACAGTCTCATAATGAGATCATTATGATATTCTCTCCCCATTGGTTATTGTGGATGATTTCGATTCTCCAAGAGCCTGTGTTCACACCTACCTGTTGCTTGTTCTCTTTGGAATATGGCAACATGGTGGAAACATGAAACATGATCTCATGCCCTTGGTACACAGTATAGACCGAATGTATTCCTGTGGTGTCATCTGTAAGATACAAGTGGCCATTTAGTGGACAGACAGAATTCTGAGGTCATATGGAAACAGCTTTTATTTGTAGATGAAGGAAATACAGCACACAGTGTATTCTCAAAGATCTTGCTAGATTATCCACCCAAGGAGAAGCATAGAAGATCGTCTAAGTGTTACTGCTCCACTTTCTGCAGGGTTCCTACTCTTCTATGTGGACAGATCTCACGTTTCTTTCCAGACCCGCTCTCTGTCAGATTCATGCCTGGCCTTGGAAGAGAGATCCGATGCCTGGGCTAAGGAGGACAGTGGACGCTAATTCCCTGACTTCCAGTTGCTGTGGGTGCACAGGATGACACGACTGCTCCTTTCCCAGAGCAAAAGGAAGTGGTGTTGTCTGCAGAACTATGCAGGAAGTAAAGCATGGGCTTTGGAGTTTAGTGCTCTTGCACTCAAATTCTCATTAGTTATGTTAATGTTCTTTTTCAAAGCTTAAGGGCTCTTTTATTGTATTATTTTAAATTATTACTTTTTCTTTTTGGCAAGTCACCTCACCATTCTCTGGGCCTCAGTTTCTTAATTTCAAAGTGGAGATAAAACTAGCATCTAACTCCCAGGGATGTTAGGAAGCCTTCAAAGTGCAAATCATGGGCAGCACCCATTTTGGAGGCTGGTAGTGGCCACTGGTGATGAGCTTGCAGGTGCCTAGGATTCACCCCATGCACACAGAGACTGAGAGGAACCAGGGTCCCCCCCTCCCCCAATTAGGGAACCTGCTTCCGGTATAATTTTTACATACTGCTTCCAACTCACAATCTATGAAATTATGTCAATTGGGGTTTTGGGGGAAGAGTCTCCAGAGGGTAGGGAAGGGCACCTGGGTTTGAAGCTTGCCACATTTGGGTCAAAGGATTTTTTTAATCATTGCTCGACTGATTAAAAAAAAAAAAAAAAGGAAAAGGGATGAGTAGAAACACAAGGAATAGCCAGAAATGCTACACAGAGATGAGGTAAGTGATTCCTAATCTGAGACCTCATCTGCCTCTGCCTCGCAGGCCCCAACACCCAGATGCTTCCCTTAAATATTCTCCGTCTCACTGCTGGTGCCACCACCTGCCAGCTATGCCAGGCCCAATATGTTGGTGCTGCTTTGAGTCCCTTCTCCTCTTCAACCCCATTCTTGGTTAGCACAGGTCCTGCGTCCTCTGCCCTGGAAAGGGCCCTCAAATTAGCACACTCTCTTCCTGCCTGCCTGTTCCCCAAGCCACGGAGCTTAGCACCTCCTGTCTGAGGCAGCTGTGTCTCCCTGGTTCCTCTTCCTGCTCTCTCTATGCTCAAGGCACCAACTATATAATGACCCCTGGCCCCACTATGTAATGACACAGTGGGACCTCAAATCCCTGTAGTGTCTTCCCTGTTCCCCTTCTCCAGTCCGCAGGGCATCTTTCCTGGACCCTCTGCTCCCCCAGATATTTTCAGGGTCTTTCTCGTCTCAGGGACTTTGCAGATGTTAACTCTGCTTGGCATTCGCTTCTCTCACTCTCACTGCTCCCACTCGTCACTCCCTCCCTCCTGTCTGGAACACCACCACCTTCTCTAAGCCTCCAGATTCAGCAAGACGCCCCCGTGGTGCTCTGCACTTCCTAGCTCCTGTGAGCACCCCCGATAAACCAGCTGATAACTATCTGTTTGGTATCTATGTTGTCCAGTGGATTCCAGGCTTTTAGAGAGGCAGGGACCATGCTGGTTTATCCACTCTATGTCCTCAGAGTCCAGTATGGTCAGTGCTCAACCATAAGTATGGCCAGGTACTGCTGAATGACAGAGACACAGTGGAGAATCACTGAGTTGCTCGGTGACTGTATCGTGTGATGTCAGAGGGTACTGATATCCTCGGCTCCGGTGTCACAAGGCAATACAATCTCATGAGACTGCCGTTGTGGATGTGGACAGGCGTTAGGCAGCATGTGACTATGGAGTCCTGCCACCTCCAAGGGCTCTGAGGGCCCACATGTGTCCAGTGACCCCTGTCAGACTGAGTGTGAAGCTCAGCTTTCCTCCAGTCATCTCTGGTCCATCTCTGTCCCCATCTTGAGTATAAATACAAGCACAGCTCAGGCCAACTAATGCATGCTACCAAAGTAACAGAACAAATCAAGAGACAAACTTACTTTTGGTGTCCAGACCACCGCGGTAGCCTGTCCAGCCCTTTAGTGTGATTGTGTCACCCAGGAGATTTAAAAATTTTTGAAAAGTTTCACTTCCAATTTCTGTGGGAAGAAGTAGAGCAGGAAAAAAGCGTGACTGTCAATGAGGCCTTGTTTCCTATCCATGCACTGAGATCTTGCACTTGAAAATTAGACACGACTGATGTGTGTGGCAGGGAGGAGCATGAAGTCCCATTTCTTTCTTGGGACCAAGAGGGGTATTTCACGATTCCCAGGAATTGAAGGGAAGGAAAATAGCAGCCTAGGGACCCAGGCATTTAGTATGGTGGAGTAAAAACGTTATTATTGCCTCCATGAACTGTAAATAGGTATTGAACATGAAACATGTGATGGATCACAAAGAGGATACCATCTTATGATTCTCCCAACTATAATAATCATAGGAAAAATTTCCCACTGATTTCCATGTTCATGTGCTTTGTCCCTTAGACTGTATGTTCTAGCACCTGGAGCAGAGACTGGCAGAAATTAGATGATTGATAAACATTTGCCAGATAAATGAAACCAAAATGACCTAAAAAATTTACCCTGCAGTTTTATGAAAGTATCTCCTTGTATTAAAATTCCAGCTCAATAGATGAGTTCAATTTTGGTGGGTGGTGGAGACAGGGGTATTGGTATGCAGTCCAGGCTGGCCTTAAACTTGTGGTGATCCTCCTGTCTCGGCTTCCTGAGTGCTATACTGACAGGCGTGTGGCACCATGCCTGGCAAATCAGTTCAGTTTTGAATGAAAAATACCGGACAGGATGAAGTTTCTGTCAGCAGAGAGGAGGAGGCACCCACTCACCGTTGCTGAACATCTCATCATCAGTGAGCTGTCCGTCTTTGGCAAAAAGAACCCCAAATTTGAAATTCACGGAGCCCTTTCAGTAGAAAACAAAAGAGAATTTTACTGTCAAAAGTTAATTTTACCATTAAAGTAAACACAGTTATGAGATATGCTGTTCATTAATTAGGGCCATCATAGTCACCAGAATGGATGCTTGGGGGATTCCAGTGTTAATCAATGTTAATGATCATTCTTTTATTATTTATTTATTTGTCATTTTGAGACAGGGTCTCACCATGCAGTTCAGGCTGGACTTGAGCTCACTTTCTAGCCCAGGCTGGTCTTGAACTTGCAGCGATCCTCCTGCCTCAGCCTCCAGAGTGCTGGGATTACAGGTGTGCGCCACCACACCTGGCTTCATTATTTACTTTGAAGTGGGGTCTCACTAAATTGTCCAGGCTGGCCTCCAATTTGCAGTCCTCCCACCTCAGCCTCCCACATAGCTCGAATTACAGATATGAGCCATCACACCCAGCTCATTCCTTTATATTAGTAGGTTTTTATGGCTTATAGATAAGATGACATGCTTTTTTTGTGTTTTTTCATTTGTAATCTCATTACTGATGGCATCTGTGAGATTTCAGGTCTGTTCTGGGGCCATACAGTGTGACAGGCAAATCATCACAGTAACCATGGGACCTGTTCATCTTCTTATCTACCCATCAACAAGCCCAAATCCCAGCCAGCAAAGAAGAGCTAATTGTGATTCAAAGCCGAATATAACAATCTTAGGCTGATGTCTTGTGGACTCTTTTAGAAACAGAAATGGAAACTGTAGGCAACTTACACTAAATGCTCATTTTCCTCAATTCCTAAAGATATTTAATCTGAATAAGTCGCAAAGCAGATGTGGAAAAATTAAAATATAAAAAGAGCAAGTCAAGCAAGCAGTAGTTAGTACAAATGGGCAGTCTACCATCTTCAGCTTTGCCAGATGAACAGACTCGGTCCTGTGGAAATGACAAACTGCAAACCTGAGATACCGATTAGGGATGTGGGGAAGAGATGGGAAAAGGACAGGGCCAGAGAGTGAGAAACAGTCTCAACTGCATGCTTACTGCTTTTTAAGATGGGTAGTGTGGGTTTATAGATTTTCACTGTATTATTCCCTATACTTTAAAAAATTTTTTTTGCATGCTTAAAGTATTTCATAGTAAAAAGAAATCAATTGTTTAAAGAGAATCAACCTCTTCGAGGATGTTTGATTCACCAGCAGGTGTGTGGGGGGGTGGTTCTTGGTGATCAGTGGGTTGGGACAGACCTGGGACAGAGTGCTCAGGGCCTGGGCCAATGCACCAGCAGAGGGTGGTCAGAGCAGGTCAGGGTTCAGGAAAACTGGACCTGGGAGAATTAGGAATCTGAAAATCCCACAGTCTGTGCTTTTTAATAGTTTTCTGTCCCCAACATACCCACATGATAGACACCCAGTCATGAACAAAAGCAGATTTCTCCGGAGGAAGGAAAGCGGGACACTTCCAGCTGACTTTGCTAGAACTTTCCCCAGCACCTGGGACAGATGCTCTTTCCCATGACGGAGATCTCAGCTCCACCGGCAATTTCCGGTGGGGCCTTTCCTGACAGCCCTGATATAAAGCCATGGTCACCCTCCACCAGGCCACTCATTTGCTCTCCTCGTAGCACTTTCTGGAACTTTCAGATAATATGAAGCTAAGCCCCTGAAGGAGGGGTCACACATGTTTTACTTCCTGTTGAATCTACAATGCTGGCCAAGGGTACCAGGGACCTTGCAGATGAACAAATATTCATGGTGACAGTGACTGTGTGCGTAACAAATGATGACTGAAATGACACTGGCCAGAAACCATTCACCTGTGGTCTCTGAGTGACCACTTCTTCCTCGCAAACCACTTTTTAACTCCTTACAATTTCGTCAAGAATTTGTACCCACTGGTTTCTGTAGTTTGTCACTTTTTTTTTCTGTACTTAAAAAGTGATGACAACAATTACTTATCTCCTAGATGCTGGCACCTCTCCCATTCTTGGGGGTTTACTCAAAAGCACCCACAAACAATCCAGGATCTAAAGGATGACCTTCTTGGAATAACCCTGCAGGGCCTGAAACAGTGCTCTCCCCTGCTGAGCAGGCCTCAGGATGCCCTGCAGGGCTCTTTACAGACAGCTGGGTCCTTTCCCGGAGTTTCCTGTTTGGCAGGTTCATATTGGGACCTGAATCTGTGTTTAATAGGTTCCTAGGGACCCTGCTTTGAGAACTGCTGCACTAAGAGGACAAATGAAGATGTGATCAGGAGGTCCACAATCAGGCCCAGCTGACCTGACTGCCACCAAGTCCGGGACAAAAGGACCAGGTCCCTCATCAGAGCTGTGAGTGATCAACAAATAGCAGATTAGGGTTCCAGCCCACAGAGCCCGCGTTCACATTTACAGAAATGTAAGTGAGAGGCGGGGAAGGAGAGCCTGTCCCTGGCTGGCACTGAGTGAACGGTGGGGCTGTGTGGAACTCCACCTCCAGCCAGCAGCATGGCACGGTCTTCTCCAGACGGCTCTGAGCTGAGCAGAGCAGAAAGCTCTCAGCAGGGATGGGGCTGACTGCCACCTGGACACTGGCCAAACCTTTTCAAAGCTCTATGGGGCTGTTCTGAAACTGGCACTGGATGATGGGTGTCCTTGCTGAGGACTCCTCCTGCTTCAGCTGAAGACCCCAGAAAAACCAGTGTTGTAAGGTCTAAGTCTTCATCCCACGGTGCTGGGGTCAGGCTGAAGGCTGAAAAGACTGCTGGGCAGGGTAGACAGACAGTATTTAAGCTACTTGTGTACCCACAGGTCAGATCTTCCATGTCACTTACAGACAGGGATGTGTCCGGGTTTGCCAAGGCAGCCCTGGCCTGAATCTGTTCTGTCTGCTGTTCTGATGTCTTTGAATAACTACTCTCAAAAGAGTTACAGATAGAACCTCTGGATTCAGGAGAAGATTCCAGAAAGACTGGTGTTACAATGCCCTTTTAAGTTTTTAAACCTACATACTGGGCCTCACTTAGGTTATACTCATGGCTAACAGAGATTCAGTCTATTTATAGAAATCAAGGTATGGCCAATGTGAGTTATGTCATACTTTAGGAGGGAGAGTTTGGTTTTGGGTACCTGTCCAGAATGGATTATTTGAAGCTGCTGTTTTCTGGTACTGGGGATGGAAGCCAGGGCCTTGTACACCACTCAGCACATGCTCTACCCATGAGCTGCACCCTGGGCCTGGAAAGGGTCACATTTGAACACGCTACTCAGCCACACACCATCAGGGCTTCCTAAGCTGGCTGCAAGTGGGCTTTGAAGGAAGGAGAAGATTCTTGAGGTGGTGAGACCAGACCTGGATACCAGGGGAGGTAACTGCTGGAGGGAATCTGTGGTGTCAACAGTCATATCTGTTACTCCTAATGGTACAGAACCTGAAAGTGTTAGGCTCTAAGTTCCTTAGACAGCACTCAACATGATAGCAAGCCAGTGTTCAGGCGTGTTCTTGGAAATTAGCAGTATGCTGGAAAGTATTTTTCCTTCTGTGGGAAGTGAGGCATGAGGGGAAAGGAAAGTCTCTATATACCCAAAGAATCTCTGGAACTGGAAAGGATGGCCTTATTCAAAACTCGACACCATGGTCCCTAGTACTCTTGTCTGGGCACACTCTGTGTTCCCATGGTGCCCTCGCCCTGTGTGCACCACAGCACAGGTTGCCATGTGCTCTCTTGGGGTGTCTCTCTACGTGGTGAACACACAAAGCACGAGTTTAGGGACAAGGACACCACTTTACCAAGTAGCTGACTTTTTGGGAACATTGCTAGTCCTGTTTATTAATTTTTCTCCAGCCCATCTTTGCAACTGATATACCATTAGCCTCAGCTAGACTTGGGGTAAATGCTCCCGTGCAGCCCAGCTGGGAAGCTGCAGGACTCAGTGGGAGCACCTGCGCTCTGAAGGCGACTGATTACCGATCACCGTCTTCAAGGCATCAAAAGAAGGGACTCTTGGAGCTTCAAGCAAAATATTCCCCAGTAAAGCAAATAAAATTAAGAAACAGAAATTTGGCTTGCACAGCCCAGGCGAGAGAAGACGGGGGTGGCATCAGTGTACGACCGCAGCTGTGGTGGAAGTGCTGAGGAGCGCTGGGTCTGGGGTATTTTCTGAAGAATTGTCAGTGAGATGTGCTGATGGATCAGATACGGTGTGAGAGAGAGTGGCATTAAAAGACTTTACCAAGGTTAGCCCAAGCAGCTGGACAAATGCGACTGTCATTTACTGAGGGGCATAATATGCATACGTTATCATTTATTTAATCAGCTCCTGTGGATAATAGTTGCATATTTCTCTCTGTTAGTTTACCTGTTTAGAAAACCAGTATGTCTTAAAAAAAAAGACAATAGGGGATAGAAACATGCAAATATATCTGGTATCTTGTATGACAAGAACGTTAGTTACTAAGGCCTGGTGTGGTGGTGCACTCCTATAATCCCAGCACTCGGGAGGTAGGAGGACCCTTACAAATTGGAGACCAGCATGGGCTACAAAGAGAGCCCAAGGCCAGCCTGAGCTGCATGGCGAGAACCCTGTCTCAAAAAGACAAAAAAAAAAAAAAAAGACTGTCCATTTGACTTGATAGAAATGAAAATCTCATTACTCACCGTCAATGCAAGGTTGCCATCTGAATGTTTCCAAGCAGATTTAAGTACTTTGTTTTTGCATACAACTGTATAGGCGTTGTTTTTGGAGTTCCCCTTGAGAAAACCCCTCAGTAAGGTGCTTCTGTGGGGACCACGGAGGGTCTTACTTTTCCAAGAGGGAGAAGTGTATGTACAGACAAGGAGGCAGGGCGGGGGTGAAGGGCTCTGCAAAGCTACTCACCTCTTGTTCTTCCAGAACCAGCAAGTCCTGCCAAGTGAAGTGCGACAGTTAAGACCACGCCTTACAGGGATCACCTCATCCTGGCTTTTGGTGAAAGCCAAACTGCAGTTTATTCACAGTGTTTTGTGTTAAGATATTTTGAAAATAATCAAGGTGGGGGTATGTTTTTTTTTTTTTTAAACAAATTAAAAAAAAAAAAAACAGACAATGACCAAACACAGGTGCCAAGGGGCTTGGGTTTTACTCCTGTGACTGGCTTGATCCTAACTCAGCTTCCCTCTGAAGAGCTGTGATGTGGGGCTGCGGTCCTAACGGGACGTGGGTTTAGATCCTTGCTGGGGTCCCTGCCTCGGCTCCTGAGGCTGTCCCTGTGCAGGGTAAAAGGATGAGTGTGCACACACAATAGGGACTTCATCAACCTTCAGGGCTTTGCTTCTCATCCTCAGTCGCTCCACAGATACCAGAATCTGCCAGAAAACTATACACACTTCAGCAGGCTGCCATATTAATAAATGCTGGGGAGCTGACGGCCACCACTTGGAACACCTCTTCTAATTGTAGAAGTCAAAAGTAACTTGTACGAATCTCATGTCTCAATAAATTTAGTATTAAAATATTTATACAAGGTTTTCTTTTCCTGATACATACATTTTTTGGTGGACTCTATATAACTGTAAACTGATTATATAAAGTCTCATTTTTCCAGAATCTACTTCTAAGCAAGTAGATGCCGGCTGATAAGCAGACACTAAAGCCAGAGGCTCTACGGTGATCAGCAGACGACAGTAGGTGGGGAAGGGCGGGCCCAGTGAGCCCCGCATGCCAGGGAGAAAAGAGGACCAGGATGGAGGCTGAGGGGGCTAGAAGAGGCTTTTCCCTCCTCTTGCCCCAGGTTCTCTGGAGAGCAGCCTAGTCGGCTAGAGGCTGGAAACTGGGCAATGCTGAGAGAACTGCATGAGGCCTCCAAGCCTCCAAGCTCCCACTGTGTTTACCCGGAAGCCTCCTCATGCAGAACTCAGCCATCTTTATTATTTCTGGACTCTGGGAAAAATTAACACTGTAACAGTTTTACACCCGGGAGTCCTTGTATTTGTGAGGCACTGTACATTTCATTGCAAAATTCTCTTTGCATAGTTTATGATCTCTGCCACCCTGGGACGCAATTTCACTGCTTCAGAATCACAGGTGAGGCCTGGAGGCTCAGAGGGGCCTGGGCTGTTCTTCCTACACCTGTGGTGCTCATCCTCACTGGCCACGGTGAAAAGGCCAGGGGAAACACACTCCCAGCTGCCAGGAGCTCTGCGAGCGTCAGGACCCTGGTCAGGCTGCGTCAGTCAGCAGCGAGCTCTGGGCTGGGGTCTCAGCATTTGGCCTAGGGGCAGGGTGGATGTCACTTGCATGCAGTGTGTTTATCTCACAGTTTCTGTTTTAGGTTTCATCTGCTGGGGCTGGGGATTTAGCTCCGCATAAGCACCTGCCTGGAAAGTGCAAGGTCCTGAGTTCAATCCCCTGTCCACCCCTCAAAAAAAACCTAACAAGGAATCAGGAAAATAACAATTCAACAGTGGCAAAATGATGCAAAGACAAACAATATAATATTAATAGGTGTAAATGAAAAAGAAAGTGACAACACAAATGATATTAAAAGACTTTACAGAAGTAATAGGTTTCATCTGCTCAGAACCAGTGCTTCTGCCATGTGACCTGGTTTGCCAATGTCCCAGGTAACTTGCTAAGTATTTAAAATATTCCTGAATTGGTCTCTACCAGTTAGATTCCCTTTTGGCTGTTTCCTGGTTTATAATTTTGGCCCAGAAAAGTATGGTTTCTGTAAGTAATCTATTTTTTTCCCTTTTCTTCTGTCTTCTTTTTCTCTCTTCCTTCCTTCAGTACTAGGGATTGAACACAAGGCCTTTGCACTGAGTTACATCCCTCTAAATTCTGAGGCAGGGTCTTGCTAAATTGCCTAGGATCCTCCTATCCCAGCCTCCCAGAGTGCTGGGATTAAAGCGTGCTCCACCACACCCAGCCAATACTGTTTCTTCATATAGTCCTACTAGTGTTGTATATGACAAAGGCATGACTCTAAATATTAGTTTGATCTGGTGCTGATTTTTTAAAATACATTTACATATAAAAGAACTTGAGAGTGATCACACACATATATTTTTTTAAAAATGCTCAAATATAGCCCTACAGAGTTAGGAAAATCATAACAAAGATGATGGACACAAGCAGGAAGGCACAGCCCGGTATAGAGGTGCACACCTATAATCCCAACACTTAGAAGGTTGAGGCAGGGGGATGGCAACTCAGGTTATGCCTAGGCAACTTAGCAAAACATTGTTTTGAAAGAAAAAACAGGGGCCTGAGCATGTAGTTCAGTGATTAAGTACCCCTGGGTTCGATCCCACAGTACTGGGAGAAAAAAAAAAGGCAGGAAGAAACACACAGACACCCAGGTGTCTCCAGCCACTTAAAGTAGTTTAATCACACATTGCTTCTGGAAAGATTTTGGTTTCAAAAAATGTCACTACAGTTTTGTTGCCAGAAACAGACAAAGAACATTTTAAATAGCTCCTTGGAGGGGAAGTTACTTCCTTTGCAATGCAGTTGGTTTAGCATTTGTTCATCCTCAGGGTCCCCGTGATTGCTAAGAAGCCTGCTGCCCAAAGCCTGTTACTGAGGGCTCCTGAGGGACTTCTTTGGCAGAAACCTGGTGGCAGTGGAAATGCCCTGAGCAGAGACTGGGCCTCACCTGTGCTGCTCATGCACAGAGGGCAGGGGAGGCTCATGAGGGCTCCTCATGATGGGGAAAGTCAAAGCACAATGTGGGGAAAGCATGAAAGCATCTTTTGTTTGGTAAAAAACAGCAAGAGGGATGACAGAATGCTGCTGGGTCTTTCTTCTTATTCTCTTTTACTGTGTGGAAGCAAAGCAGACACTGATGGCTGAGCAGAGGTGGGCTCCGCATGTTGCTGGGCGGGGTGGTGGTGGTGATGTGGGGTGTTCCTGTGCACATGCTAGAGACAGAGGGAAGTGCTGCGGGACCTTGTACCTGTGCCTGGGGCCCGGGCTTGGAGGTGGGGGCAAGCATTAAGAATCTGCAGAGTGAAGTGGTGAAGGCACACTGGCTCTGGCATGTTTGTATTTCTAATTGGTTTTAAGATCTGCTATGGCTACTTCCAGCATAGCTGTGAGGGTCTCTTTCGAGGCTGTTTTAAAAGCTACATAAGTGATTCTGCTCTGAATCTAAGACTAAGAACCCTGATGGCCTGTCAGTTCCGCCCTAACACAGTGATTAGTTTTATACAATTAGGAAGCAGAAAATTCTCCATTACCTTTTGTATCTCTGGATGAAAAATTTCCCTAGGACCTTTCTCAAATTTGTCCAGATTCATGGCACTGAAAGAGAATAGACAGAATGAGCTATGGTGCTGTGGAAACTTAAGGTGGAGCTAGTCTCAGCTCTTCAGAGACCCTAAGAGCTTCCAGACAATCACAACTGGATTCTCAGAAGGGCCTGGCACACACGGATACAAACCAACAAAGGAAGGAGGGATGCGTGAATGAGGGTATCAAAGTCATCCAGCACCACGGTCCACTTCACTTACGTAGCTGTCTCTTAATAATACTCATGGCACACATGAGGAAGGGAGGAATCAGGAACACCTGTTTCAGGTGACCTCAACCAATCTTCCAGATTTTTTTTTAGACAGGGTCTTGCTATGTAGTTTAGGCTGGCCTGGAACTTACTATGTAATCCAGGCTGGCTTTGAACTCGAGGTGTCCTCCTGCCTCAGCCTCCCAAGTGCTGGGATTACAGGCATGCGCCACCATACCTGGCCAGATTCTTATTTTTGTTTACTAGAAAAACGATAAAATGTGAGTAAGATTAACAGATATCTCCTTCTTCCTTTGGCAACTTCTCTGCCACACAGGGCAAAATGTCCGTAAGAGTCTTTGTTAATGTTTTATTTTGGACAGGCAATGTTAATACCTTTGAAGTTCCTCGAGAGGTAAAACAGGGAGTGTCAACTGATGACTCTAGGGTCCCTTTCACTAGGGCACTAACAGTCACAAGTGAAAAGTAAAAATAATAAGAACCAATATGTATAGAATATTCACTATATGCCAGGCATCTGCAGTCGCTAAATGCTTTGTGTGATTTATTTCATGTGATCTTCATGAGGCCAGTACTATTTGTCCCCATTTTAGAAGTGAAGAAATTTAGGCTCAGAGGTTAAGACTAACAAAGATGATTAGTAGCAGAGTTAAGACTTAAACTCAGGTTTACCTGACTTAATAATACAACTAAATGAAATTATAACTCTAAAAAAGGCCTAGTCTTTAAATATAAAGAAGAAAGGATCTACAGATAACATTTAGGGGAAAAAGATCAACAGAAATTTTAAGCTAGTATACTTTAAAGTATTTCTCTCACAGAGAGTTAAATTTTACAGCTCCTTAGGAGCAGCAAGATATTTTTGTGCTCAACACAAATGTTAACCTCTCTGTTAAAATTCAGGCTGCTCTGGAGAAAAATCAGAAGGCTTAACACAGACAGGAGGTCTGCAATTTGGAGACCAAATCAAGCTTGAAAATGGGATATAAAATTTTATTTCTTAATCTTGATGCCATTTAATCAGCCAGCAGCAGCGCTAAGTGACAGAGCCAAGACTGCTGCTCTAAGCGACATCCTGGCAGGCAGGAGTTGTAACTATGACTTGTTACCTGGGAACACTGAAAACACATCTCCTACCACCACCTAGCCGTGCACCAATTGCAAGGCAATGGCCAGGGCACTGGGATGAGGTCCCTGCTTTACACGAAATGGCATCAGTAGTGAACAGCCTGAGCCCTGGAATCAGTGCGATCTAGGTTCAAATCCCAGCTCAGCAGTGGACCAGCTGTGAGTTCTTTGCCAAATCTCTTCCCCTCTCTGAGGTGCCGACTGCTGATAAGTCAGTGGAGATAATCACAGGCCGACTTCATGGAGCTAATTTAAAGATTTACTGAGAGAATGCGTGTAAAGCATTTAGCAAAGTGCCCGACAAAGAAGCTACTGTAACATCATAGCTGGTAACAAGGTGACAGGCTGAAGCCTCAGCCCTGGGGCAGCACTCCCAAGGGGAGCTGGCGCCCAGGCAAAAGGGAGCCGGGAAAGGGAGGTGGGAAGATAGGGCACAAGGGGCAGCTGAGTAGGGAGCAGCCAGATGTTCCAGTTATTTAACTTTCTGTTTGGCAAAGAATAAGCACATTCTCCTCAGAGCAGCCTTTGCTGACATGTGGGTTTCTATTTTGAAGTATAAAAATGAAAGGAAAAATATTTCTTTGATTTTTTTCTTTCTAAAACCAAAGTATCTGAGTGAATGCAAGAAAAAAGAAGCAACAAATGCAGGATGGAGAGATGCTACAGAGAGAGGCTCTAAATCTGCAGACCGCTGTGTGATCTTGGCTTTCTCTCCGGAACCTCCATTTCCTCCTCTGTAAAATGCGGAC
>PVJX010021495.1:0-31809 GCA_004027295.1 Dolichotis patagonum | reverse complement strand
TTGAATTTCTCCATAGCTTTCCCTATTTGCATATTCATTTCATTTGATATCATTTCAGACATTTCAGGTGTATGGCTTCTTTTTTCTTCTATGTACACAGCTTCTAAGCTTTCTTGGGGAGGGCTAGGGCTTTGAGCCTGCCTTTTGGTCTTTCCTTTTGTCATTTTTCTGTATTTCCTTACTTTGAGCGGTGTTCCAATGCTTTCTCTGCTTATGTGGCAAATTACCTGTTACACCCTCAGTTCCTGGAGGGGCAGTGGCTCCCCCACAGGCTCCTGGCTTCCTCACAGGGTCCTAACTCCCCTCTGTGGGCTCCTGCCTCGCTAAGTTGTAAGGCGAATGCTTGGTGTGGCCACCCGGGAGCCTGTGGAATCTCAGGCAGGCCAGGCCTCCGTGCCTTGTCCCAGGCAGGTCTCCAGGAGGTTCCCTGCGAGTGTAGGGCCTACAGGTCCCAAAGAGTCAGGCCAGAATGTTGGTTTCTGAAAAGTTCCCGGTCCTAAACAGACCTGGCCAAGATGCCAGTCTCCACAATATTCCCAATCCAAACAGCCCGGGCCACTCTGTGGGTCCGAGAGTTTCGGGTCCCAAAGAGACAGGCCGAGATGCTGCTTTCTGGGAGACTTCCTGGGGTGAAGGGCGGGGCTACGGGCCCAAACAGACCCGGCCCAGATGCCGATCTCCAGGCAGTTCCCTGCGGATGAAGGGCCTGCTTACCAGTCCCAAAGAGTCGCACTGAGATGCAGGTCTGCACAAACTTTCGATCCAAACAGCCCGGGCCACTCTACGGGTCCGAGAGTTTCTGGTCCCAAAGCTCTGCAGGGTTTTTCAATTCAACTTGCTTGTTTCTTGATTCTCACTCTCCTGTGAGTGATTTTCTCACTTTTGCCATAAGAATAATAGGAAAATTTTGCATACTTCTCATGGGAATCTATAAGTTAATCAACATGTCATGTGAAAGATGTGATTGGAATGGAAAGTTTATGGAGTCTGATTTAGTAACTTGAATGTGGGAATGGGACTGTGCGTAACTCTGTGATAGTGTGTGCTTAGCATGCATGAGGCCCTCAGTTCCAACCCCAGATCTCCTTCCAGTGTTTTTTGAACATGAATTGGGCCTCAATCTCAAAAACATAAAATAATTATCTCAGATCTGTCCATTTTCCTTAATGCAGTATTAAATTTGTCAATTTAAGAAAAATCATATACTTAGAAAATATAAACTATCTTAAATGACTCTGAAGTAAAAAAAAAATACAACAAGCAAATAAAAATAATTTTTCAAGAAAGAAAGACTCCTGGTCTCTATAGCCCATATCCAAACAGTAGCCAGAGAGATTCAGTACTTAAAAACATTGTGAGATTATGTCACTTCCTAGTTTGAAATATTCCCCTAGTTTCCTTTAAGAATGTAGAATAAAGCCTAAAAAATTTCCCCTGGCCTCCAAGACCCCTCTCTGAGTGTTTCTCTGCCCTATTCCTGCAGAAATCCTTTACTTTGAAATTTTGGAAGCATTTCCTTTAAAATCAGGGAGAAGTGAAAAATGATGCTTTATTAACTGTTCATTATGGAAGTAGAGGCTTTAAGAAATGAGAAAGTGGAAAACACTAATAAGAGTTAGTAATTATCAATTTTTTAAAAAGGGAACTGAGTGGCACACTGCTGGAACTAAAAGACATCTGTGGCTTACAGTATGACACTGCTCTGTCCCATCTCCTCCATCCCATCTCCTCCAGACTCTCTGTGGTTCAGTTGCATGGACAGTCATTCAGTTCTCATGATACTTAGAGTTTATAAATGAATGGCATACATATTGTCTGTGAACTCCTTAGAAACAAAGACATCCCCTACAGTTCCATTCAGATCTACTGACTTTCAAGAAAACCTGTCAGATAATTTTTATGCACATTAAAGTTTGAGAAGTGCTATTCTGCACTTCTTCCCAACTCAGGGCAATTACACATACTTTCCTTTGATGAGGTACTTTCATTCACCCCCCTTCATCTTTTTCTCAAAGAAAACTCAATCTTCCCTTTCTGACTAAGCCAGAAGAGTCTTGTGCATTCTCTCTGAGAATTCTGTACTTTTTCTACATAGCATCAGTCTAGTATCTTTCTTAGCTTCTGATACGTATGACTATCTGATTAATGTTTGGCTCCTCTAGTGGTCCCTAAGGTTCTTAATGGACCATTCTATCTTGCTCACTCATTTCCATTGCATACAGTCTGCCTTCTAGTCAGTACTCCAAACATCTTTACAGAATGAAAAGATAGAGCAAAAACTCTGATAAAGCATAATATCTTTTTCTTGGTAATGAAAGTAACTTTTTTAACTTTACAATTCAAACTTTGTTTCAGTTAGCTAGTTGGTATATGAAGATAATCTAATATGCAAAAAAGCCCTCACTAACCTAAACAAAGTTTTCTGTTTTTTTTAAGACCTAGAAGTATAACTTTGTGATTTTAAGCACTGCATGAACTTTAGAATCGTCTAAAGCTTTAAAAATATTCCAGTGCTTACTTCCAAAAAAATGATGTAATTAGCCCATTTGAAAATGTTAAATCTGGAAATTAATTGGATAAAATCTCCAATGATAAAATAAAAATAAAATGAAATAATGTTACCCTTCAGTAATCATAGAAATAAATTACAAGCTAATGATAAGGGCAATGTTCCTCTTAAGCTAATGTTCATAAATTATGACAAGGAAAAAAGATAAGGTAAATTGGAGTTATATAAAATGTCAAGGACCACATCTGTTGTAGATGTTCTAAGTGCTTCTAACATGATTTGAATTCATTCTAAACACAGATTGACTTACCTAGTTTAAATAAACTCTGAATTGTAGTTGTTATTAGCCTCTTTAGTTGTGATCAGTAGGTTTTGCACTATTAAAAAACCTGTACCATTGAATAAAATATATTCCCTTGCTATAATTTAAGTTACAAGATCTACATTTGCTGGAAAGTTGTATCAGAGTTTTCTTATCCTTTCTGGTTCCATCAACCAGATTCTTTTAGGGTGGGTGGCTTTAGGAGGTGGTTGTTTGTTTATTTGAGTTGCTATGGATCCAGTACAGGACTTCTGGTATGCTAGGTACATGCTCTGCCACAGGGGTAACCTGTAGCCCAAGAAGTTTTTGTTTGTTTTAGTTTTTTTTTTAATTCTCCAACTTTTCTAGTTGTCTTCAGTAGAAGACTTGGTCTGCCATCCTGAAAGGGCAAGAAGTCTATTCCATATGATATTTTTTGAATAGAAAAAAAATTTAATTGATAGATAAGTTGTGCATATTCTGTGCTATAGTGTAATATCTTAAGGTCTGCACACATGACCTTAAGAGCCTGATGGTCTGAACCATCAGAGCAAGGTGATTGGCATATCTATCACCTCACTTATTTCTTTGTGTTTCAAAATCCTGTCTGCTAGCTATTTTGAAATGTACAGTTAATTGTCAACAATACTATATATTTTGTTGTCTTTAAAGTACTTACGTAAAATTAACAATTTAAACACTTACAAGCGCTTTGAAAAATAAACTGTGAACCAGTGCCTCATTCTCTCAAACCAAGATGGAGAACCAAAGTAACTTGATTTCTAGAGAAGTCCTTTACATTCTTTAATGGGAAAGTCTCCCAGTGACTTGTGACATCCAATGCTTTGCATTTAGGTTGCCACTTCTATTATCTCCTGCTTCTTTAATTAACTTATTTTAATTCATGAGTTAATTTAACATGCATCCCTTAATTAATCAAAGATTAAGACACTTGTGAAGGGAAATACCAGTAATAAACACAATTTGAAGTACCAAATTTATTCATTTAGCTTTGCTTTTGCCAGGTCACCAAACAAGGTAGAATGTCAGTGAGTAATATTAGAGACACTACTTCATTACAAATGGAGCTAAGACCATAACTAGGTTTTCCCCTCTCAACCATGTGTATCATGTACATCTGTTAAAAAAGAAGGGTTATTTACAGAGTTGTTATAATTTTGCCATGACAAAATTCATAAAGGAACACAACAGAGATACTTCCAAATTAAGTTAAAACACAACATTTTTCTTTATCTTCTTTTCTGATGAAATTAATTTACATTTAAACTAAGCTATAGTTTGAAGGAAAATACCCAGATGAAGATGTGGGACCAATATTGAAGAGACAGAATCTTTTCAACCCAAAACCATTTCATACTATGGTTTAATGGTGACAAAACAGGAGTTCCTTGAAAAATATAATTTTCATTTCCCTTAACACAAATGTTCACCAACTTTGAATTGTTAGTACTCCTAAATCTATACTGACACTGGGAAGTGTCTTAAAAACAAAACTTTACAGTTAATTTCCCTAGGTTTGACAGACATAAATGCAACAGAGTAGAAGTGAACACAATCTGTTTGTATTAGGTGTGTCTTGATGAAATCTCTTTATGTGACGCCAGCAGTACCATTAGAAGCTCAAAAGAAAATATTTGAATAGCTCAGTGGTAGCACTTAGCATGCACCCTTAGACCCAGGGTTCAATTCATCAAGAAAAAAAAGAATTCATTTAAGAATATTGAAATATGAGATTGATGGCAATGTTCATGGCTGTTTGATAACTGGGCAAACTTGGAACAGATGCATGTTCTGAATTATATTAAGATGACATTAACTATGGGAATTTTTCAAAACAACAAATTAGAAAATAGGAAAGAAACCAGCAGTGGTTATATTTTGTCTTTCAAAATTAAACACAAAGGAACAATGAAAACACTTAGACATGTAATCATTTTCAGTCACTCTAAGCTCCACAGAGAGAAATGAATTACCAAATAGATATAATCTCTGGTCTATACATATCATTATCCTGGTTACCAGATAGATGAAGAGAGAGAAATAGACAGAAAGAGAGAGAGAGAAACAGAGAGACAGAGAGAGAGAGACAGAGATTTCAGACAAAAAATTTAGTATAGTATTTGTGGCAAAAATGTTGTAAACTGGAGAACATTTTATTAATCGAAATAATCCATTCACAGAATGATGGTTATTACATGACTTTTCTAATATATGGAAGCTAAAAAAGTTGATCTTGTGGGGGATTTGACCCATTGGCATAAATGCCTGTCCAGCAAGCATGAGGTCATGAGTTTGATCCCCGGTACAAAAATAAAATAAAATAAAATAAAATTTAAAAGTCGATCTATTGCAAAAGTCAGGGTACATCTGTGACTTTCCTGGTACACACTGGAACAGAACTTTCTGCCTTCCAAAATTGCTGTCAAAAGTTACCATCACTGGGGTAACCGTCTCTTGCCCTTTCTGCCAGGCACGAACTTGCCACCTGGGAAGCCATCTCCTTCACACCACGTCAGTCAGTCTCTCTCTTGTTTAACCTTATTCTGTCAATTTCGACTGTTAAAAATTGAAGAGGATGCCTGATCAGCTGGAGATGGATAACCACATTCCCGAAGTTCTGAAAACTCTCCTCCCAGAGGTATAAAGTGAAGACTCAGGACCTAGTCATCAACCACGCCTCCTCACTGTGACCTCCATTGCTGTCAGATGTCCCAGGAAATAGGCAAGTTCTCCATGCCATCAACAACACAGCCATCACCTTACATTCCATGGTTTCTAAGCCATCTACCTTTTTTGGACTGTTACTCAATTGCCACAAGAGTTTAAGAACTCTCCCACTATTTTCAGGGAGGCTTTGACCACAGATTTGGCTGCTCACAACAGCCTGTTTCTCTGTCTCTTTCAGCTCCACAATTCTGTCACTGTGCCCTGAGATTAGGCCATTGACCACCTTCCTCCGATTGTGAAACTCCATCCCAGGGCAAACCACCACCTGTATCAAACAATATCCCGTTCCACAAGAGCCACACTAGAAAGTCAAGCACACATTCAGAGGTTTCAAAACCACAAAATATTTATAGACTGTCAAGCTGCTGAAATACACCTCTCTTGCCTGTAAAGCCAGTTCAAGATCTCCAAGCTGTGAATGCCACCACAACTGCCTTTTGTATATGTTGCCTGAGTTTTCTATCACCCACAGCCAACCATAACACCTGCCTGGCCCTAATGAATACCTTCTTCTGCCTTCAGTTGGCTCCTGTCAGTCAGTTCCTCTTCTCAAAGACCCCAGTTCTTGAACTCAAAGGTTAACTGATCTAGACTCAATCTTTCAGAGCTTCAAAACCTAGTTTTATGCTCTTTGAAGAAGATCACTGTACTTCTGACTGATTTCACCTGAGCTGCCTGCTGCTAAGGCACAAAAATACTGCTACAATATCTTGCAGAAACTTCTTTCAGGAAATAGAACAGCAAATTTCTTAGCTCTGCTGGCTTCTACAGAATCTGGACCTTTGAGTTCACAAAAACAATGATACTTCCTCAGACTGTCATCTCTTGAGAGTACCCAGTGGCCTACTTGTGCAAGTATTTGGATCTGGTCACTAAAGGCTGCCTCCTCCCTTTGCCTTCATGTTCTAGCTGTTACTGTCCTTCTGATCAGCAAAGCTGACAAGCTCACCTTAGGTCAAGATCGAACTGTCCAGGTGCCACATGCTGCACTGAGAAACACAAGCTGTAGTGCTGGCACCTGTGCCCTGCAGCAAGGTCAGGCTTCAGCATCTGTGTCAACAGGCTGGATATGCTGTGGTCACCTTGGACAAAGTTATTTTGGCCAAAGCTTTCAGTTAGTCTTTCCTGTTGCTGTTTGGAAACCTGTTAGCAATAACAAAACATAATCTGGTCCACAGGCCTAACCCCCCTTCAGGTATCCAACTGACTGAAACATCAACCCGTGCCGCCAGACCTGCCCCCACCATATTTTCTATAAGCTCAAACCACTGTGCTGGCACCCATGCTCCTGCAACAAGCTCAGGCTTCAGTGTCTGTGTCACCAGCCGCAACCTCCCATCCCTAAGCATACTGAGAAGACAATAAAAGTTTATTGGGTCCTGCTGCAAAAAATAATCCCTAGATATGGCCTATCCTTGCTAATTGGCAGTGATCATGGACCTGCATTTGTAGCAGAGGTAACTCAAAAACTAGATTAAATAAAAACTATATACAGCATACAAGCCGCAAAGCTCTAGAAAACTTAAAAAAAACAACTTGTAACCAGTTCAAAGATCAGCTGTATCTGTAGACAGTCCTGCACACACATATAGCCCACATACATATCAACTACCATGACAAGTTTCAGAAATCTGGCCTTAGATCTGCTTGAAATTTTACCTGGACAGTTCCTCTAAGGCTCACTCTGAAGACACAAAGCACTCGAAGCCCTGCTCTGGTTATCCTAGATGCACAGCTGAAGCCCAAGGACATCATTTACAGGATATCTCCTTGATTTTTCTGGTTTTTTTTTTTTTCAGACTGCTTACCCTAGCCCTTGCTCCCCGCCCCCGTGGGTTTTGTTAATTGACCTCGATTCTGCTTACCCCAGTCCTTGCTTCCCCAACCCCTGGTAGCTGTGTTTTTTGTCTTAAACTCTATGGATGGTTGCCCCAAGAGAACAGAACAATCAGTCGAACACTTGACCAAGATTTGATGAGTGTCTAAGACACACTGGATACTCTCCTACATCAGATTAACTCCCTCACTCCCTTGTCAGAGTAGTGTTATAGAACAGACAGGCTTACATTAGGTATTTCCTTAAAAACAACTTGGAGGAAAAACTCTGTCATAAGACAATCTTGGAGAGCTTGGTTAGGGTCCATCCTAGGATTACTGACAGTCCTAATGTTACTTCTTCTACTTGGGCCTTGTCTCAGAAGACCCATGTAACAAGTCCAGCAAAGATTTGTTGGGGAAACTAAAAGAGGAGGAAAATGTAACAGAAAGTGGCACCCCCCCAACCCCAGCCAGTATACTTTAGTTTCTTAGTTGCCCAGGTACTAGTTCCTGTTCAAGTTCTGGTTGCTTCTGTCTGTTAGAAATGACTGGTCACTGTGATACATAGCTTGTGACTGTGATGTGCGTTGTATAAATCAATACCCAATTGACAAGTCATTCAAGCCTCTGTACTTCCTGCTTGCTTATCATATATAAGCACCAGACCACTAGAGATCAGGGCTTGATATCCCAGAAATGATCCTGATCAGTGCCCCTTGCTTTAAATAAATCTGCCTCCAAATTCTGGGTGTCTTTTCTGTGTTTCTGCTTACCATTGCCATAACATTTGGTAACAACTACTTATTTTTTGAAGTGTTCTCTTTCATTAAATGCAAAGGCAATTGATTAATCTACAATCCAGAGGAACTTAATGATTGTAGATAGAGGAATCTTGAACCCTTTAAAAATGTATACAAATAGTGAAAATAACTCAAGAGAGCTTATAGGATGCTTATCAAAATTTTCCACACTTGGTTCAGTATCTCAGGCAAGGTAAGAAAGTCATATCTGAAGCTGCAAGAACTGTTGAATCTGATGGCATGGTAATCTGGAAGCTGAGGCAGAAGGATTGCTGTCAGTTTGAGACCAGCCCAGGACACATAAGAGAGTTCAATGCACTACATAGTGAGACCCTGTCTCAAAAATAAAATAAATAAAAAGTTTTTTAAAATCTGTAGGATCTAGAAATCCTTTAATATCCAAAGTAATTTTCTCTGGTCAATAGTGCTTAACACAATAAACCAAAACTTTTATAACAAAGTTTCCTTTTTTCATAGCTTGGAGAGAACTGTTAACAGCTCGTCTCAGTATATTTCAGCCATGCTGGCCTGACACTTTCCTTCCTACGCATATTTCCCATGTAGGACTTGAACAATAACCTCTCAATGACTTGAGCACTTGACTTGAGCCTCTCAAGAGCTTGCAACACTTTCTTCCTCTTCAGTAAATGACATCATATCCTCAGTTGCTTAGACCATCTTGAATCGTCTCTTCCTGTTGCTCTCCAAATCCAAACCCACAGGGCTTTTTCTTCTTGTTTATTTTCTGTCTGCCTTCCTTGAATGTAAGCTCTGAGGGAATAGGGATCTTGTCAGTCCTGTTCATAAACAAACCCTTCATGTCTAGACAGAGTAGATACTAAATGCATATTTATTGGATGAATTAATAAACATCCTTTTGTATAAAAATGCATTCTTTATGTGACATGTTTAACACACTATTTTTTTTAGAACAGATAAAATTCACTGCAAAATTGAGAGGAAAATACAGAGATTTCCCACATATCCCCTGTCCTAACACACACATACCCCTATTATCCATATTTCTCACCAGAATAGTATATTTATTAGAACTAATGAACCTACATTGACAGTTCATTATCACCCAGAGTTCATAGTTTACATTTGGGTTCAATTTTTGATGCATAATCTGTGAATTTAGACAAACATATAATGACATGCATTTGGCATCATGTTGTACAGATGGATTTCACAGACCTGAGAATCCTGCCTCTTCTGTTTTTCTCTCCCTTTTCTGAACCTCTGGCAACTCCTGATTTTTTGACTATATATGTGTATGTATATATATATATATATATATATATATATATATATACACACACACACACACACACTTTTTTTTTCTTTCCCAGAATGCTGTATATTTTTATCCTGTTATGTAACATTATCAGGCTAACTTCTCTCACTTATTAATATCCATTTTAGTTTCCTCTATGTCTTTTCATGGTTTAATGGTTCATTTCTTTCATCACTGAATAATTCACTGTCTGAATGTACCACAATTATCCACTCACCTGCTGAAAGACATTTCATTTGCTTCCAAATTTTGGCAATTATGAATAAAGATGTTTTAAACAGTAACACATAACTTTTTGTAGGATATATTTTCAACTGTTTTGAGTAAAATATCAAATTCGGACACTGGATTGTATGATGAAATTATGTTTAGTTTTATAAAAATCTGCATTTTATTTTCCGAAGTGACTGTACCATTTGGAATTCTTACTAGCAGAGAATGAAAGTTTCTGTTATTCTACATTCTCATCAATACTTGATACTGTTAATGTTCCTAATTTTGGCCATTCTAATAAGTATGTAGTAATATCTTGTTTTAATTTAGATTTCTGTAGTCACTATAATGTGGATGTTTTCTAATGTTTAGTTGCTATTCCTCAAATTTTTTTGGTGATGTGTCTATTAAAGTCTTTGATCCATTTTTTTAGTTGGGTTGTTTGTTTTCCTTTTGTTGATTAGGTGAGATATTAAAATGTATAGAAAATATTAAAAAATGAAATAATGGTCCCTATAACTTTTGAATTTAAATTAATATTCTATTAATAATCTTCTAAAAAATGAAACAAATATTACCATATAATTTTCAATAGATGCCTAAATCATTAGAGCATCAAAGAAAATTAATTTTTAAGGCTGTTAAGATACATTGGTGTTATGGCTTAAGTGTCCCTCTAAAACCTTATGAAGTTATGAAGGCAACTAAATCTAGCATTTGTGTTTGGTTCATTGTCTAGTGCTGAGAATGGTGGTGTGAATGTTGCACCTGCCCAGGGTGGGTAACTTAAGAAATAAGGGAGAGAAGGAGATATGTTTTTGTCTTTTGCTCTTTCACTCTTGTTTGAAGCTGCCATGAACAGCTGTCCCTCAGCCATGCCACCCTGCCTTGGAGCCCGCTGAGTATGGACTGAAATCTCCAAAATCTGTAAGCTAAATAAACCTCACCTTTCTTAATTTTGGGCATCAGGTATTTTGTCTCAACAGTGAGAGGAAAGTAACCAAGACAATTGGGATATTATACAAGCTTTTGTAAAGGAGACAGGAAGCCCTTTTTCCCTCTTTATTTCTACATGGGCTCTTTGACTGCATCTAAGAATCAAAAAATGCAAGTGCTAACGAAAGAAGAATGTAAACATTTTATTAAATTTACATGGGAGCCTTTACAAGAAGAGAATGAAATAACCAAAGAATTATACTTAATTGCATTTTTGATAGAGAACAATGAATGAAAACAATATAAAGGACAAATGAGTGTCTGGACTATGGTAATAAATTCTAGGGATATGATTTCAAGATACATAGTGTGGTAAATGTAGAAGATATGGAAGATATGCTTTGTTTTAGAGTTTGGTTATTCAGATTCCTTATAGCCCCAGTTAATCTCTGGTGATTGAGGCCACTTTCTAGCCTTTGGGTTGTGCTCTTGAAACAGATATTAGGACTCCTGTTTCTTCCTGTCCCTCTTGTTTTGCTTCCCAGCCACCAGAGGTAGACAAGTCTTCTCTGTCAAGTGGGCTCTATTAGGATTGACTATACCACTATAAACCCAAAGAAATGGGGTCAAAAATCATGGGCTGAAACCCCTGAAATCATAAACCAAAATAAATCATTTGTCCTCATAAGTTGTTTATTTTAGGTGTCGTGTAATAGTGACAGAAACTTAAACAGCATATTTGCTGTATTAAATATATGATATATTAAAAATATAGAAAAATAACTTAAAAATATGGTTCTTAATAGAAATCTAAAAAAGTAGGTTGGCTAGAGTGGGGATTGAATTTGGCCCAATGTAACTGTATTTTGTTAGATAGATTTGCCCTTGGAAAAACCTAAATATTTTATACAATTATAAACTAAAAATCAATCCTTACTATAAATAGAAATAAAATATATTGTAATTGTTTCTTCAATTCAGCAATTTGCCTCTCTGTTCTTAGCATGATGTACACTAAGATAAAAGGAACTGAGATATTTCTTCAAATGTATTTGATAAGCTCACTACTGTGGGCAGTGTTGGTGTTTCTATGGGTGCTCGTGTATATAATTGGGGGATAAACTTAATAGCCATTTATTTTAGTGTTGCTTACAATAAATATTTTTTCATAGAAGTAACAAGGCATGAATTAAGATTGTTGTGGTTGATATCTAGATATCCCCCCACCAAAACCTCATGCACTCATAGCTAGAACTTTTGAGAGGTGATTGGATGACAGGGGTGTGATACTCAGCAGTTAATTGGTTCACTAATGAGTTTATAGTTAAATGTGATGTTGGGAGGTGAAGCCTGGTCAGAGGCTGGAAGGGTCTCCCTCACCCCTTGACCTTTCTCTCAGTGCTTCCTACCGCCATGCCATGAACTTTCTTCTGCCATGGTGCTCTACCATGCCACTCTGCCTTGGAGTCAGCTGAGACTAGTACTGAAACCTCTACAAACTGTGAGTGAAAATGAGCCTTTCTTCCTTTTGTTTGTGAGTGTCAGTTATTGTGTCCTTGTGAGAAGAAAGTAACTAAGACAAAGATCAATGGAATTGAGCTGGTGATGCAGCTTACATACCGTATGTAGTCTTGTTCATTGAAATATTTTAAAGCAATTACCACTACAGTGATGTTGAACACTTTTAATGGCAAAAGCTTCTAATTATACTTTCCCCTTCAACATTAGCATGATTCTTTACAAATGACAGGCAGTTTCCCAAGTGCTAACTTTCTATTCATTCATTGTACAAACATTTAATCAGTCCTATTATGAGTTATGTTATGTTAAACTTAAAGAGGGCAACTATAAACTATAACAAAAAATCTTTAATGTAATATATTAAACCTCACTCTTTGTCCTCGAAAATTTATTATTCTTAAAGGGGGAATTACGCATACATAGAGCTGCACAATGAGATGAGTATGTTTGATGTACAATGCATAACGCATAGACATTCTGATCAGTAGGGGTGTCAGATATTTGTCAACAAGAACAGGACAAGATAATTTTGGTATATTTGAAATATCTTTGTGCAGCTGTGTCAAGTGGTATGTGTTCAGAGAGGCAGCCCAGCTTGGCGATTTTAATAAAAGGATCCCTAAATGACACAAAAAATGCCTCTGCGTGTGAATGGCCTAAGTTTTTTGCCTCTCTGGGTCTCACATTACTCACCTATAAAGTAAGTATTTTTTTCACAAGGTTTTACTAAGAATTAAATAAGCTAACAACTATAAAGCACCTAGAAGAGTACCTATGTCAGAGAAAGCACCATTATCAATATTAATGTACTTTATGGTATAAGATACTTCACTTAGCATCAACTTTAGGGACATCAATTCTGTTATATATAATACAGAAATTATAAGAGGGCTGATATAGCTCCCTGATTTATGAAGAATTATAAAATAAAAGAGAGCAAAAGAAAGTGCTCTAAAGAATATAACTGCATGTATATAGTGTGTAAGATAGATGACCATATTACTGTTTTTGTTAGATTGTTGAGCAGAACTGTTAATAGTCTCACTGTTTGAATGTCTACTTTGTATGCTTTAATTTTGTAACTTGAGCAACTATTTCCAAGATGACAGTATGTCACTTATCAACTAGTGATTTCTTAGTGGCTTTTTTTGTTCTTTTCTTTTTTTCCTTTGGAATTCTGTATTGTTGTTACCCTTTTTTTCTGTTTTGTTTGTTATTTTTTTCCTTTCTAAATAAAAATTTAAAAGAAGAATTATAAAATAAGGAGAATGTGAAAAGCAAATAGTTTTGAGGAAAAACTGAAACATGTTGACAATTATAAAAATTTTGGTAGGAAATTCACATTACGTTAAAATTACAAGTAATTTAATTTGACATATTTTAATCAAATGTCTTGAATTAGAAATCACAGCTAAATATACTCATGATGAAATCTTTTCATCTGGAAACATATAAGTATGTTGCCATAAAAAACAGGCATTTTTCTATATTTTCTAAAACATATGTCCTGGGTTTAAAAATTCTTTACTTGTGCCAGTACATCACTTGAGAATGTTAAAATTGCCCCCTCTTTAAGTGAATAGAAATCTGTTTCACTGAGAGAATTACGTCTTTCCTGGTTTGAATTTGGGAGCGCACTCTCAGATGGCTAGATCCTGAAAACATGAGGCCCATCTTTGAGTCAGTTAAATCCTGCCCTAATTAAATAGTGGTCACCGCATGTTTAGCCAATCATAACAAACACATGTGGCAAAATATTTGCGATGGAGAGGAAACTTATTCCTAAGGGGCCTCTAAACCCCCTTGGGGTCACAGAAGAGGTGATTTAGAGGAAAGCAAATATTCTTTGGCTCTTGCTGCATAGTTGAAGCCTTAATTATACTGAGTGAATCAGTGACTGGGTTGGTGGTTGTGGTAAAAATTGTGAGAAGATGATGTTCTTTTAGGCAAACACTTCAGAGACACACATAATTAACTTCTTAAAGGACAGTGATAAAAACAGGCAGCCACCAATTCATGAAGGCAAATGTAAAAGAAAAACTCATCCTCTTGTCTGCGTTTGGATACTTTATTCACTTTTTTTTTCTTGTTCTTTTATTTTTTGTGTTTTGATTTTAAAAAGTATATGGAATACAGGTCAGGATTTTATTGATTTGAAATGGGGACTTTGATCAAGGTGTCCATTATTTGTGTGTGATTTCTTATTTTAACAAGATGAACATTAAATTTGGTTTATTAAAATTTAAGTTCTCACTTCAATTTTCTCCCCAGCCTCCATTATCATCTCTAGAAGTTTTCACCACATTAAGGATCATCTTGTACTTTGTTAGTGATGAGCAGAATGATTTTAAAATTACACATGAGCTTGCATGTGTAATTTTAGATATAAATATATATAATGTACATTATATATAAATATACATTATAAAATTATTTATTTATATATTTATTTTCTAAGCAATAAGACTCCTACAAGAACCTGAGAAGTGTGTTATGATTTGAGAGGGCCCAGAAAAGTCTCTGGGGGATGAATATTGTTCATCCTTTCTATAGAATTTCTTTACAAATGACACATACTACACCAAAAATAGGTAGAATTATTGGCAAGCCCTGTACTGAGGGTCAGTCTAATAGCAAAGTAGTTGTGAAAACAGGAATTTGAGAAGCTATGTGCTGAGGACAGATGACATACATCAGGGGATGAAGCCATTGGAAAATAAGTGGGACAACATGTTTAGCCAAGAGCCCAGCTGATTTCCTCAGTTTTCTACCACTTTTTAACTGCCTATTTCCATTTTGTCCTCCCCCATCACAAGGCACTTATTTTGGTCTCACCTGTTTTGTGTAGTTCCTTAACTGCTACTTTAAATGGGAGTGACACTTCTGCTGAAGAAGAGGTCACATCCTCCTGGAGCTGTGATTACATGGAATGACCTGAGTGTGTCAGCTAATACTATCTTCTGGGCCTTGATCAATTTATCTCATTACCTTTTAAAGCATGTGGATTCCTTAAGCCAGAAACCTGGGAAATAGATATTATTATAATGATTTTACTGTTGATGATGATAAATATCACTGCATGCCGTGGCATGATAATGATATCTCTATCTGCCTGTCATCTACCTATTAGCTATAGCTAATGAAGGCTTATTATATGGTGTCACATACCCTGCTCAGTTACCTAAATATACTACTTTTAAGCCTTACAATTGGTCTTTTGCATTTAGCAACTATGATTGTTCCCATTTTCAGGTGAGAAAATGAAGACACAAAGAGGTCAAATAATTTGTTTAGGGGTGGGACTGAGATTTGAGCCCAGCTTGTGTGTCTCTGGAATGTTTTTGTCAGTTTACTCTATGTGACTTTCACTTATGGTTACCTAGTTTAAATAACTAGGGATTTTAGTATCAGTGACTATAGACCTTTCCATGCAGTTTGTTGAAAATAGTCTGCTTTTGCCTTTTCTTCTATCTGTTCTCGAGGTCACTTGCAGATCCCCAGGGCCTATTGCTAAGGGTGTTACTTTCTGTTGGCATTAGTGACACATCTGTTCTGTTCTTAAGTGCATCTGTGGCCTGAGAAATCTGTTCATAGAACCTCATTGTGGCAGTTTCTTGTACATCTCATTGGAAATGGCTCTGCCCATCCAAGGATGAGAAACTGCTAGGGATCAGGAGGTCGTGCCTCAAATGTAAACATCTTGGAGTACTACTCTGCCACAGAGAAGGAAAACTTGAGTCATTTGTAGGAAAATGTATGCACCTTTAGACCATAAGGTTAAGTGAAGTAACTCAGACACACAAGTTTAAATATCATGTAGTTTCTCTTATATGAAAAGCTCTGCCATATATATATGACAAAGAGAAAGAAAAAATAAGTCACTGTAATCCAGCGAGTACAATGTATCTAAAAGTGTGTCTTGACTTGGAGCAGTTGTCTTACATGTTGTAGATATTCTTTGACCTATTACTTTGGTTTTCAATCTGTATATATGATAATTGATTTTAGTAGGTCTTATAAATAAATGCATCTCTAGAGAATCCTGACTAATAACATATGGCTTTATGTAGCTCTAGCAGAGGCTGAGGAGGATGGTCTTTGTGTCTGGGAGAAAGGAAAATAGGGTTGGAAGACAGCTAGCCCATTTCTGCCATATATAGGGAACAAGGCTTTTAACCTTGATAAAGATACTAGTACACAAACTTGGCACTGGAGCAGTGAAGTCATCTGCTTTGTGCAACCATGCTTTTGTGGAAAATTATTTCAGTAGTGACTCATGCTGACTGACAACCAGAGGCCTTCCCTAATGATCTGGAAATTAAGACTCCTTACATTTTTACAAAGGTCATATGGATGACTCGGTTTGTCTTTCTGCAGTTAGATGGAAGGCAGAACACAAAGCCTGCCTTAGAGAATGATTTAGCTATTGCTTCATAGCAAGCAAACACAAAATGTCAGTGGTTTTTTCACAATTAGTTTTCTCTTCCATGTAGGCAGGTAGGCTGAGATTGGCTCTATGCTGTAGATTGGATACATATCTGTTCTGCTTGGACTCGTTTTGATACATAAGTGGATGAGAATAAGTAAAAAGGAGATGAAGCTAGGAGACAGAGGAAGCAGAGATAATATGCTTAATTGTGAGCCTCTTTGAGGTTGGAGACACCAACGTGGAAACATGACATGTAATGAAAGCACAACATACAATTTCTGTGTATGTTGACACAGACTGACAAAATCAGTCTGTGTTTACCATATTTCAATTCTAGTTGCTTTCCCAGTTTGTAAAGTTATGGACAATGGAATGCAAAATTCTTGGTTTAGAAGAGATTTTGAAGTGCAATTCTGCTATTTTTACTTAGTCTTTTTTAAAAAAGAGACAAAATATCCTGGAAACATGTAAACAAATTAATTAAAGGACTAAATCAAAATGATGCCAAAGAAACTCATAAATCTGATCATCTCAAACAACCAGACAATATCTCTGGTAGTAAAAACTACATCAGAAAAGTAAAAATAGTTTGTTTTTTACTTTTTAATTGATTTTGACCATATAAAAGTTCCACTAAATACTTATTATATCTTAACTATTGGGCCTGATTATTTTGCCTACATGGTTTTCTTTACTCATAACAATCCTTCAAAGTAGATATTCTATTTACCACATTACTCCTGCAGAAATCAAGAAGCAAAAAGATAACTTGTACAACCCCGATAAGAGAGCTTAAAATCAGTGTCCAAATTTGGGTATTGGTTTTGGTGGTATGTACCAGCTCTAAGACATTGGCATTTTCTGCCTCATATTTCTGAGTTGTCACATGTTGTTGTTTTGTTTTATCTTGGTTTTCTTTTGCAGTACTGGATTGAATCCAGGGCTTTTACACTCAGCTACATCCCTTGCCTTCTTATTTTTATTTTGAGACAGGGTCTCACTAAGTTACTACGTTACCCAAGCTGGGCTCAAACTTGCAATCCTCCTCCTTCAGCCTCCTAGAAGACTGGTATTACAAGACTGCACCACCTTGCATGATTCACACAATATTTTAAAGATGGTAAAGACTGAGTTAAAATACCAATTATGAGATTTTTATTTAATATATTTGTTCTTCCATGAGAGAGGGTCCCATTGATCATGCATCAATTTGGCTGCAGTTGGATGAAAATAACCAAGTAGCAGTTAGTTAGCAAAGGTAATTATGTCCCTTTCTGGAAGAGTACTGCCACCTTATTTTACTCTCTCTCTGTAGCCCATTCCAACTCCAAACACTATGTAGCTTAATATTTGCTTCATAAAATGATTATTCTGAGTTAAATACATTCTGACTGTTGAGGGATATTTTGGCTTTCTTTGTAGAAGACATGAATTTCTGGCTGTCTCTAATGTTCCTCTTTTGTTCTTTATACAGTAAAGTTCCAACAGAATTTTCATTTTCTTTTTCCCTCTACTAGAATTTCACTGTCTGAGGCATCAGAATAATCATGTCCAAACCAGTGAAAGGCGTTGGCCTATGGTCAGACCCAGCCCCATGACATCATCTGGGACAATCTCACTTTGCCAGATTCTGTTTCTTTAATATGGTCTGCTTAAAATATGTTTTTATGAACACACCCAAATCCCAAAGATTTTTATCTTCTCTAGTCTCTCCGACATCCATTGCGTTAAATAACAAGCTATTACAGAAGAAAGCTTATCTAAATCACTAGACAGATTTCTGTTTGGGATAATGTTCCTTCTTAAATCATTGAGAAGCAGTGTCTTAGTCTTTTGTGTGTTGCTATAATAAGAATAATTAGGTACTTTATAACTAAAGATGTTTATTTGGTCATGATTCTGCTGGCCAGAAGGTCCATAGGACACAGTGCTGCCATCTTGGCTAGGGCCTGCTGGCTGCATCACAACACAGCAGACAAGCAGAAACAGTCACATGCAGGAGGCCCACGTATTTAAGCTTAGGGATGAGCCGGGCTCATTCTTTTATTAACAATCAGTTCTTGCAGAAGCTAACCCTCTCCCATTAGACCTGACTCACTCCCATGGGACAGCACTAATTCATTCAAAAGGGTGGAGTCCCTGGAAAGTAATTACCTTCCACTAGGCCCTACCTCTTAAAGTTTCCACCATTTCAACACCAACATGCTGTGTACCCAGCTTCTAGCACACAAACCTCTGGGGGGCAAGCTGTATCCAAACCATTTCAGGCTGTGAGTTTCAGAATCATCCTTCAATGTATCATTGGTCAAGTATTTTTGAAATCATTTGGCTACACTGAATAATTCAGAGAGAGAGAAATGTGTACACTGCTCTGCTTTGACACATACAAAGATCTTTAGCAGCAAAGGACTTAACAAAAATACATGAAGTGTTTGAAATCAAAGCTAGAGATTTCTATTCCATTTTTGACTCTTCAATATTCTTTGACAAGTAGCTACATGATGTACTGGGATGGAGGAACTGACGTCTCCAAAAGTAAACATCTATTGATAGTTATGTTACAACAGTACAGTGATTTAAAAAAAAAAAGCATGATACTGGCACAAAAACAGACATTTTGATCAATATAACAAAAACAGCTCCAGGCATATTCAGCCATCTGATCTTTGACAAATGGGATGAAACGAATACACTGGAGTAAAGATAATTTCTTTTAACAAACGGTGCTGGGGACAGGACATGCAGGAGATTGAATCTAGACTCATGTCTTTTACCACGTACTAAGCTAAAATCAAAATGAACCAAAAAAGTTATGCATTAAAATAGAAACACTTAATCTATCCAAAGATAAATAAGATAAAATTCCTTTTAAAAAAAGGAATGGGCAAGCACCTTTTGAACAGACTTAACTGCGTAAGAATAACAAGAAAAGTCAAAAAATGAGAGTATATAATATTAGTAACCTTTTTGCACAACAAAGCAAAAAATTGAGTGAAGAGACAACTTACAGAATGGCAAGAAATTTTAACAGGTATACTCATGCAGAGGACAAATACCTAGAATATATAAAGAAATTTTAAAAAAATGAATATCCCTCCAAAGTAAAAAACTCAATCAAGAAATGGGCAACTGGATTGAATAGACATTTCTTAGAAGAACAATTACAAATGACCAATAAATACATGAAAAATGTTCAGCATCTCTGGTCACTAAAGAAACGCAAATTAAAACAATGTTGAGATTTCACCTTACTTCAGAAAGAGTAGCTATCATCAGGAAATCATATAATAACAATGTAGGCAAGGGGAAAGGAAAAAAGAAACTCTTCTTTCCACATTGATTGTGGGAATGCAAATGTACAGCCACTATGGAAATAAGTATGGAGATTCCTCAAAATACTAAAAGTAGAAATTCCATTTGATCCACCTTTTTTCCATTCTAGTTATCTTCTTGAGAGAGTTGAATACATCATATTATAGTGACACATTGCATATCCATGTTTATAGCAACATAGCTTATAATAGCTAAATCTTAAAAGTGGTCTATACATCCATCAATAGATGAATGAATAAAGAAAATGTATTTATAGACAATGAAGTACTACTCTGTGAAAAGAAGGGTAAATTCAAGGCATATATAGGAAATTGGATGTTTATTTTATTTTATTTTACTTTTAGACAGGGTCTCTCTATGCAGTCCAAAGTGGCCTTGAACTCACTATGTAGCCCAGGCTGCCCTTGATCTCACAGCAATCCTCCTGCCTGAGTCTCCCAAATGCTGGAATTACAGGAATGTACCACCATGCCTAGCTGGAGGCATCTTGAAACCATAATATTAAATGAAATAAATCAGAAACACAAGATTAAATATCAAATGATTTCTATGAGAAAACCAAAGTATAAACAAATTAATTAATGATGAAGCTATTTTGTTATTGTTGTTGTCAATTGGCTTTTGTTGTCTTTATTGTTTGATTGCTTTTTGATTTTTCTGTCCTTCTTTTCTCTTTAAAATAAAAAAAATGAGCAAGATAAAAGACAGGTAACAGAAAACAGGAAAAGAGATCTTATTCAGAGGACAAGGAGACCAAGAAATGTAAGGAAGGGGATGGGAGAGGAGAAGGAGACATAAAAAGAATTAAGATGTGTTATTTACCTGCACCGACTCCCCTCAATGAATGTAACCATTATATACTGCAAACATGCGGTAATAAAAATAAAAATTTTTTAAAAGTGCTTTGGGGGGAAGGGAAAGACTTGATATATGTGGTAGAACTTGTGCTAGTATAAAATGGGGTTTGGATCTGCAGAAAAGAACCCTAAGGCCATCCAGAAAGGTGAACTGCATAAACAAATAGATACTGAGTGCAAAAGGAATAAAAATTATTATAGCTATTTACTATAAAGGCATACTTTGATAATTAAATGAAAACCTGCATCATTTTATTTATCAAAACAAACAATAGAGATGAATTATTGAACAGTCACCTAAATCTTATGTAAGTCTGATTCGCATTGTGTTCTGATGTGTGTTTCTTCTTGTCCAGCTCATTCCATTTTCCCTCAAAGATGTCAACCCGCATAGAATCCTACTCTCTTCACACAGTCGTGTATCTGCAAGAGGCTCAGGAGAAGGACCTGGACTATTAAATTCAGGGCCTTACCCAAGGCCACCATGAGGCAGTGACAAAAGCTAGGATTCATACCCAGGTTTGCGCCAAACAGTACAGGGAATAATGGGAAACAAGGTTGGAATAGTGGTTACTAATAACACAAATTCCACCTAGAACTTTTTGTGAAAAGTTGATTGGGTTGCAACCAGTCATTCCTAAAAAGTCTTATTTTAGAAATAGAATAGTGAAACCATTTAGCTTCTCAGTCTTCTTTATGAGCTCCCTTTTGGAAGGCAAATTCTTGTTTAATTTTCTTAAATGTCACTCAATTTAACTAACACTTCAGTCTACTAGGAAAAAGCCTTGCCATAACTGATTAAACATTTTGGGATTAGAAGTTCAGAAGAAGCTTAGAGAGAAGGGATCCAAAAGAAAGAAGGAGTGATAATCCCTTTCCTATTGTTCAAAGATAACCTCAAGGATTCAAAAACTCATTGCTGCAGAAGTGTGGAGAGTATAGGAGATGGAAGCTGTGCTGTGAAGGCCTGCTTGTTGAAAGTGGTTAATCTGAAAAATGGAGTTCAACAGCCAGAGTTGTGCCAAATTACAAAGCATGTTGATTACTGGAGAATTGTATACTGCTTTAGACAAGGATGTGAGGTTAGTGGAATTGCTCTGTGTACCATCTATCTTTCTGGTGTTCAAATTAATTGGTGATTATGAGACTGACTTGTGGTCATATTGGAGACCTATCATTATTTGTCTGTGTGACTCTGACAAATTCACTAAATCTTTCTGAATGTCATGTTTTTCACCCCAGGTAAAATGGATAATTGTTAAGGCTAAAACAACAAGGCAGAAATATATCATGAGAAAGAGAAACATGAAAGAAACATGAAAGAAAAGAAAAAAGAAAAGGAAAGAAAGGAAAACAAAAGGAAAGGAAAGGAAAGGAAAGGAAAGGAAAGGAAAGGAAAGGAAAGGAAAGAAGAAAGAAAGCAACAAAGAGGAAAGGTTAGGAGAAGAACAGAAAGGGGAAGGAAGGGAAGGGAAGGGAAGGAAAATAGAAATGTCTTCTGTACTCCTCTTTCTTGTTATTCTCTCTTGTTCTGCTTCAGCCTACACTAGTCCTCCCTTTCTTCTTCAAATTGCTCAATTCATTAGTGCTTCAGAATCTTTAAATACATGCCCATTACTTTGCCTGGAATATTCTTCCCCATATCTTTATATGTCTTTCTTTTTCCCACAGCCAGATCTCTTAAATTTTTTCCTCAAGGCAACCTTCTTGGACTTTTCCATATAAAATAAGGATCATTCACTTTTCACTGTCTTCTTGGTCTAACTTCATTTCCTTTATAGTCTTCATCATGAAAGAAATTATGTAATATTTATATATTTATATATTTGTTTTGTTAGCGCTCCCTGTAAAGGTTCCAAGAGGGTAGGGATTTTAGTTAACTTGTTTGTTTCCATGACTGGCATCTTTGTGTGGGAGAGCACTTGGCACATAGTAAAGGGTCAATAAATATTTTTGTATGCATGAATAAAATTTATGTGCTTAGCTCAAAGTAAATCTTAGGAAAATATTAGTTCTCTCTTTTCTGATGTCCCATTAAAGACTATCAACACTTTTTAGTTTAGCAATTTTTTAAGAATGTAAGTATATGGCAGAGGATATCTGAAGAGGCAGTGTCATAACCCTCTAAGTAGAATGACTGTCAGGTTTTGGCATGTCAGAGCCCAGGCCAAAAGCCTATGCCTATGCTAGATTTTTTACCCTTGTTTTCATCCACCATCTTACTACTTAGATGTACCAGCAACAAGTATGCTAAAAGGTGACACTGTTGAATTTTAACTGATTCTTAAAAACAATGAAAGTTAAATAATCATCCCATCCTGTATGTTTTGGAAAATGACTTACTTCAAACACCACCCTTCTTCATATGACTTATACGAAAGATTCATGTACACTTTCCCTGTTTATTTATGATCAAGGTAGACAGACAGCCTCCAAATTCTCATTATTCTCTTCATAAATAATTAACTGAACTTCTGTTCTCACTGATCAATGAAACCAAAATGCTTGTTAACAATACTTTATGCTTTCTTGCCATCTTCCAGGTTCGGGATATTTATCACAGTTAGCCCAGCATCTAGTCCCTTCTAAGAATAAGTCATTTTTAGGGTAAAACCTGATCTGACCTAGCTCCTCATGGTGGTACAGGATGTAATCTCAGCTGGGAGGCTGAAGCAGGAAGATGGCAACTTTGAAGCCAGTCTAACAACTTAATGACCTCTTGTCTCAAAAATACAAAGGAATGGAGTGAGGCTCAGTGATAGAGAGCTCCTCAGTTCTACCCCAAAGACTAAAAAAAATTTTCTTCTCTGATCTGTCTGATCGTGCATGCCATCCTTCAATACTACATTTTTATACTGGTTCTTCTTACCTTGTTTATGACTCTGTATGAAATAAAATCATCTTTTGTTTAACTTTTGAGGCTTTTGCAGATCTCTTTATTGCAAAAAGCCCCCCCCCATAATGCAGAATCTTCCATAATATCATTTTTTCCAGGCTTTTCTTTCAGAATATGAAATGTTGGGCTTAAGTGTCCATTTGTTTCAGGCCTTTATTATTGTCTGAGTCCTCAAACTTTTAATGTCTTTCAAATGTTTAGGCATTACTTTAGTTTATTGCTTTAACATTATTCATGCAATATGTTTTCTTTTTATTATGATTTTTGATTGGAATGCTGCTCTGTTTGTTTGTCATGTAAGCATAAAATTTCTGCACAAACTTCCATTGACCAAAATACAGTAATTTTTATATTCTTATGGTCAGCATTTTGGTGTTGAAAAACTCACTCAATATTTATTTTACTTCTGTTTTGGAATTTTTATTTGAAAGAGAATAAAACCAAACAAAATAAAACAGAAAAAAGCCAATCAAAACTTCAAAACAAGATAATAGGAAATCAACAATGGTTACTATAATGCCTGGTGTTGTCTTCAAAATAGCTGCCCATAACTTCAGACATAGTAAAAATTAAACAAAACAGAACAGAGTAAACATAATAAAAATAAAACAATGAACACAATAAAAGACTTCAAAACAAGATAATAGTAAATCCAAAATGGCTACTAAAATACATTTTGTTATCTTTGAAATAGCTACCTATGCCATTGTATTATAATAAAACAAAATTAAGACAAAACAGAATAAAACCCAACGAAACAAAATAATGAAAATGATACAGGGCTTCAAAACAAAATAATAGGAGATTAACAATGGCTACACTTTCAAAAGGAGACCCTCCTCATAGATGCCACATTGTGTATTGTTATCCTCTGAATAGATGATCAGACTACCAGCTTTTGACCTGCAAAGTCAGTGAAACACTAAACACTACAAGTGTTAAGTTGTATTTTACTTCAATAAATATCATTGCAGCCTGTGTTTCTCCAGATCAGCAGTCAATTACAGGGGTGGGGTGGGGTACGTTGGCTCTTCTTGTCTCCCAGCCCATGTGCCAGAAAGGGCTGGCATCTGGTTCTCCCCACAGTGGCAAGCACATGGAGGGCTTGGATTCTCACAGGGAGGGCTTGGCTTCTTGTTGGCTTCTTGTTCTCCTCCCCCACAAGTGGAGAATGGTGCCGACACATGGGAAAAGGCTGGTGTCTGATTCTCCCCCAGCAGCTTGTACATGGCACCAACTCACAGGGAGCTGTTTGTTTTACTTTTAAGAATTCGTTTCTACCAGTAGTAGTCTTCAGTATGGAAAGTGCCATTGATTTATTCAATATCATACACTGTGCATGAATTACAATGCTTGTATTCAAAAAATAACAAACTAAACACTTTGGTCAGATTCCAAAGCATTCATAATTAGTATACAGCGTTGAATATTCAAGGTATTTGAACTTGGATTATACAAAAGGTAATTATGTTAAGAACCTAATTAAATGATAATTACACACAATGGGAGATTTCAACTTATATGATGAGATTTCACTGAGATTTTCCTTGGCTACTTGTAAGACTCCTACCCACAGAAGTATAGATTACTGAAAAGTATGATATCTCATTACTTTAAATAATCCCACATGTACAAAAAAATCTCAGTTTCCATCTGTTGTGTGATTTATTCTGAAAGATGACATTATAATTGCAATATAGCAGAAAGAATTAGATGAACTCAGCTTTAAAATTACCTATTCAAAGACCAGCACTTAATTCTCTGATAAAACTGCATTAAAACTGTGTTTGGATTAACAATTTTATAAGAATTAAGATAATTTTATTAATCAAGTAAGAGTTACTATTTAGTCCATCATCTTTTTGGAGAGAGCTTGGCAATGATTACATGTGAAAAAATGTTTTGCGATGACTGCATTGTGAGAGTCCTGTTCCAAGCAATACCGTATTAAGCAGTGTCTTCTTGAGGAGGAACTTCTGAAGCCTTGTTTGCTATGTAGTTGCTTCAGTACTGCCAGAGAGGGATTGGTGAGAAACTCTGCTGTGGCCACCATATTTGTAGTGTCATGCTGTGTATCATTGGAGGATGCAGTCTCAGATTTTTGCTTCATAAAGTCATGAGCCGATGGAATCTCATATTGTCAGTGGTTGAATTTTAAAAGTCTACCTGTTTAGTGTCTGTCTCTTGTCATTTTTAGCTAAAATGGGACTTGTTTTCTGGGAATGGTGGCATAGAAGAGATTCAGGGAGAAATAAAGATTCTTGAAGGGTTTTGTGTTTTCTCAGAAGGCAGATGGTTTCTGGGTCATTTTCCATATTTTCTATTGGATACTTTCATTAGGTAAAACAAAGTGTGCATGCTATTACTCCTCGTAACTGGGAGCCTATATTTTTAGTTTTTACCTAGCTATAATTAGAATTGATGTATTAACTAAAGAAGTCAAAATTGGCCTTACATACAACTTAAAGAAATTACTATTTAAATAAACGCCTTGCAAAATAATTCTGTGTGTACTGTGTTTGCTTTGTCTTGTGTCAACTTCCTGAAGCAGGAACAGCATTTCATAGAATTTGTTTCACTGCCATAGTTCCACATTAGTGTGGGTCACAGAAACATTTTGTACATAATTTGGAAGATAGCAAATAAGCAGTAGCCTTATCATTTTTATATATAAATGATTGGGCAGCACACACCCAGAGGCCCAGATCTGCTCTCTCATCTTTTGGTATCTGCAGCAGCTGATTATCTCCAGCTCCTACTGGATTTGTTCTTGGCTTCTACTCCAGGGATAAGTACATATTTACTTAATGATGAAGAATGCTTACTGCTCTTGTAGGTTATTAGCATCCTTGTAGTTGGAGGATAGAGGATGTAAAAAGTCAACAGGGAGTTTCAGCTTGTTCTATGGTTCTAGTTTGTTATTGTTTTCCCTCACTTCACAATCATCTTTCCTTCCTGAATGCCTACCTTGTTGTCCTCAGGGCTAGAAAAAGATGTGAAGCAATGGTCTAAAGTATTTTCTTTCCAATTATGACAATTACATGAGGCATAGGAATTATAAACTAAGAACCTATGTTGATTCGATAAATCTGTTTATAGAACATCTGGCAGGAGATTTAAGAAGAATTTAAATATAAAGCTAGCAAATGGTTCACCAATTTTTACACATTCAAAACTTTTTTCTATATATTTCCAATTGCACTATATCTGATACTAGCTTTATGGGAGAATAATTCTGTAGGAATAGATCTTTTCTACTGAATTTGTGGTTAATATATGCTTTTGAAACACAAAAAGCAGCTGGAGATATAGCTCAGTGGCATAAGTACCTGCCTGGCAAGGGCAAGGTCCTAAGTTCCATTCCTGTTACAAATAAAACAAAACAAGCAAACTAACAAACTCAAACACACACACACACACACACACACACACACACACACACACAAAGGGACACTGGCTAAAAACATGGAAAACCAATACACATTGCCTTCATCTATGAGCTAAGCTGGTGGATTGCATTAGGTGGTAGTAGATGCTTGGATTTGGGAAACATGCCAGATTAGGTTCAGATATTTATTGCTTATATACAGGTTATTTAATCTACCTAAACCATAGGTTTTTTAAATCTGTGAAATTCTGCTGAAAGTATACAATTTTTAAAATTCCAAAATTGTTACGAGGATGAACTGACAATCTGTCAAGATCTAGCAAGTGCATACATGAAAGCTGTATTTACCATGCACCAAAATTTCCAGTTGTTCCTTATTTACATCTTGCCTACTATTTTTCACTTTGAAAATGCCATTGAGGGCAGGGCTGCGCTTTTATAATTGTAGTCCTTGTACTATATGCATCTTTATATTAGTTGCAATATAAATGAATGTTCAGAGGCACATTTTTATTGCTGGTACAGCGTACCTCAGCCTGGTGTTAATTACATCTTTCTTTCTGGGACTCAAAGGAGGTAAACGTGGTTAATATATTTAGAAATGTAGCAGTATTGCATAGGTGGATGTTTGAAAATCACTTGGTTTGGCCCAGTGCTCATTTTAAGTTTCTCATCTGCACATTTTGCAAGGCCTAGTACATGCAGTTATAAATATAAACCAGTGGATGTCACCCTTGGAACACAAAAATGTGCTCCAGTGCTCCTTGAGCCACCCTGTAGACACTTGGCAGAGGTTTGCCTCTCTCCCCAGGGTAGAGTGAGAAGTAATACTGGTCTCCAGATGCCACATGTTATTATGGAGCTCTCCTCACTGCATTTTTATCCAAGGCAGAAACAGGAATAGTAGAAAGGTTTGCAAACCATTCTATAGGAATGGTGTTCAGTGAGATATGGAATTTGAAGAGTATCTTTTAGTAAATTAATATCATTGAAAAATGTCATTTGGCTGAGAGTAGCTGCCTCTGGGGCAGAAGTGTAGGGGATCTAGGCACAGGAATAGAAAGGAGTTTTATTCACTTTAGTTTGTAGTTTTTAAATGAGTTTTAGGGTCCTGGAGTCTCCTGGAGGTGGTTTTTATGTTCTTTCTGTGCTGAGGAAAGAAACTGATCAACACAAGTGCAGATGGTAACAAAATTTTCCTAGAGGTAGGAACATAAATAGGCTCTAAGAGTAAGTTTGGGTCAAGTGAGAGTAGGAAAAGAAGTACACCCTACAGTGTGAGTGCAGCCACGATGCAAGAGAGAGTACGGTGGCAAAGCTCACTGTTCTTATCACTTACTCCTCAGGCTGACATTAGATCTAGTTCATCCTATGGAAAAGCTGCTCCAGTCCTAGGAGGAAGTCTATGTGAAGGGCATTGATAAAGGCTGTGCACATGTGTTCTGCGATTTTGTAATTAACAGGTCACACTACTTCTCCAGCTGGTTCGGCCACGATCTACTCTCCTGTCTTAGTCTAACAGATCACTCACTCAGATTAAAGGTTAAAGAATACACTGTTACCTGTAAAAATCTTGAAAATGCACACATTATAATTTTGTAAGACTAAAAATTTATTACAAAGTCAATATAATCAAGTTATTTCCACCTGGAAGTGTAGATTGATTCAATTTTGTACTCAGAGCAATCTGTTGATAGGTTTCAGAAATGTCAGGAGACATCATCATTTTTGAACCAGCAATTTTACATCTAGAAATCATTTGGTGGCAAACCAAGTTATATTTTAAAGCTATGGACAAGAAAGTCTAATAGGAACAATTTATGTTGGAGAGAGACCAAAAACGTGAAACAGGAAGTATAATAATCATCCCCTTAGCATAACTGTATGGTTGGCAAAGCACAAAACAGAGACCTCTCAGTCATCTCATTTCCTGTGGGCTGTTTCTGTGACTTGCGCTCTATGCAAAGTCCCAGTTATGAAAATGGTGAGAAGTAGGTTTGGATTTTTAGGGAGAGAGAATAGATCTGGCACTATGGGAAGACTGTACATAACATAACATGCCCTGTAGTACAGGCGGAGAGACCAAAAACTGAAAAAAAAAGTCAGCTATGATTGACATGGGAAAATAGAATTTCTCCATATATTATTGGTCTCAGCTCTGACTATTGAAAAAATTGAACTATTTATGGGTTAAAGAAGATAAAATACTGGCATGATGAAACTACAGTGTAAAGGGTTAAAATTCAGTTGAGTATGCTAAGCGGCTCAAATATCTAGGCCTAGACAGATTAAATCTTAAACTGTTGATAGAACTGGCAAAGGAAATCATGCAGTCTGCTTCAGAGTTCTCTGTAAGAGATGTGGAAAGGTGCAGGAAAACTGAGCATGAATAAAAATTGCTTGGATTTTTCAAAAGGGTAAAATGATTTTAAAGACATTAGCTTTGGAGAACAGTTGAAGCACTTTAATTCTGCCTCATGTCAGGGTAAAGTAGGTTCATATTCCTACCTATGACTCCTGCATCAGCATCCCAGGACTGCCATAACAAGGTGCCACAAATCGAGGGCTTTAAAACCTTAGAAATCCAGGAGATGAAATCAACGTAAAAACAGCTTTTCTATATGAACAAAAATGAACTAACTGAGGAAGAAATCAGGAATAACAATTTCATTCACAATGACTTAAAACACACACACACACACACACATACACCCTCTTAGAAATCAGTTCAGTAAAGGAGGTGAAAAAACCCTCTACAATGAAAATTACAGAACTATACAGAAGGAAATTTGAGAATAACTAGAAGATAGAAATATCTCTCATGTACATGGATCAGCAAAATATTCTTATAAATCACCATATTTCAAAAATGACTTGAGGATTCAATGGAATTCCCATCAAAATTCCAATAAAATTGTTCATAGGACTAAAAAATACAACCCTAAAATGCATATGGAAATATGAAAAACCCAGAATAGCCAAAGTAATTCTAAGTAAAAAGAACCAACATTGGAAGAACCATGACACCCAATTTCAAATTATATTACAAAAGCACAGTAACAAGAACAACATGGTACAAAAATAAACACATCAGTCAATGACATAAAACAGAAGATAAAGCAGAACAACAAAGGCATCTATTCACAAAGAAGCCAAAAATATTCATGGGAAAAAAGGCAACCTGTATAACAAATAATAGGAAAAATGGACGCCTATATGTAGATTAAAACTAGATCCTTGTACTCACTCCATAAGAAGATCAATTTAAACTGGATTGAAGAACTGAAACTTTGAAATTGCTCAAGGAAACATTGAGACCAAAGACATAGACAAAAATTTCCTGGATAAGATTATATTATCACAGGAAATAATAACAAGAATCACAAATGGAACTACATAAAATTAAAAAGTGTCTGTACAGCAAGGGAAACAACCAACAAAGAGACAGTCTATAGAATGTGAAAAAAGTCTTTGCCAGCTACTCTTCTGACACAAGATTAATATCTCCCATACACAAAGAACTAAAAAAAGAGAAAAAAGCACCAAAAATCAAATAATCAATAAATGGGGAAATGAACTGACACCTCTCAAAACCAGTACAGTGCCAAAAAGTATATGAAAAAATGTTCTTTACTTTTAGCCATTAAAGAAATGCAAATCAAAACTACATTGAGGTTCTGTCTCACTGCAGTCAGACTTGCTATTATTAGGAATGTAGTAAACAATATTGCTTGCAAGGATGCAGTGGGAAAAGGAACACTTCTACATTGCTGGTGGGACTGTAAATTAATACAGTGTTTTGGTTTACACCTAGATTTCCCACAAAGCCTCATGAGATCATAGGCAAGACCCTTAGAAGGTAATTATATAGTAGAGACATAGCTGAGTTGCTGTTAGGAAGTGCATACCCATGTTTATTGTGGTACAATTCATCACATCCAAGATGTGGAACCAGCTAGATATCCATTAACAGATGAATGGACAGAGGATATGTGATATATAGACAAAATGAAGCATTATTGAGACACAAAGAAGAATGAAATTATGTCATTTGCAAGAAAATGGTTGAAATTGGAGATTCAGAAACACAGATATTGCATGTTTTCTCTAATACAGGGAATGTTAAAAAGATGACACTAACATAGCAGGGAGATTATTATCAGACAAAGTGAAAGGAATAAGGAGGAGAGGATGACATGTAAAGGAGGTAATGAGGGGGTGGATATGATCAAAATGCACTACATGTATGTATTAAAATGCCTCATTAAACCTGATATCTTATAAAACTTAATAGACACTAATTAAAAAACATATTTTAATCAAAACAGAAATTTACCCTCTCAGAATTCTAGAGGTTTAAAATCCAAACTTCAGGTGTAAACAGGACCACACTCCATTTGAAACCCGCAGGGAGAACTCCACACTTGCCTTTCCCTATCTTCTTGTGGTGGTCATCAATCTTTGATGTTTCTTGGCTTACAGCTGCATCTCTCCACTCTCCCTGTGTTGTCACTTGGCATTCTCCCTATGCATCATTATATTCACATAACATTTTTCTCTTATTATTAGGCCAATAGTTGTATTAGATTAGCACCCCACCTACTTGTCTCATTTTAATTTACGCCTACAAATAAAGTGTTTCCAAATAAGGTAACATTCATAGGACCAGGAGTTAGGATTTCAACATCTTTTCTTCTTCTTCTTCTTCTTCTTCTTCTTCTTCTTCTTCTTCTTCTTCTTCTTCTTCTTCTTCTTCTTCTTCT